>CM073778.1:44554068-44571568 GCA_037158775.1 Hetaerina titia
AAGTGCCTGGCCCGGGAATCGAACCCGGACCCTCTCTTTATATATATATATTATATATATATATATAAGGCTACGTAACTTCCGACTCCTCCTGTTCAATTTTCTCATAGAACTATAACTGGAGTATCTTTAGTCGTACCAATGGAAGCAAAACCTAGCTACCTAGCTGGAGCGTGCGCGCGCGCGAGCGCAGTGTGCGCGCGGGAGAGATCGACGCCTGGAACACCTGGCGTTGAAACTCTTTAAGTATATTAAATGCGCCCATGATAGATATTAATGATTTTGAACCTTATCTGGTCATTATTTTGCAATTTTTTTCTCCTTTTTTTAGTCTAGTATCGGCACAATTAACGTTAAACTGTTAAATGGAATAAATTTACCTCAATGAAACAATCGTTTTTCCAGGGAAATGAGTGAATTGCGAGTTTGCTGCTAATTAATAAACGATGAATATAAAAGGGCAACGGGAGTCGTTTTTTCTGAAAATGAGATGATTATTGACCGGAGTTGACAAAGTAAACTGTGACAAACTAAACTCAAAAATAGTTACAACAGTGGAAAGGTACCAGAAGACTTTGAGAAAAGTATAATGATTGCAATACCGAAGAAACCGAAAACAGATTAATGCCAACCAAGAAGACAGAACATTGAGCTTGGTGACTCAAGCATCAAAAATCATTACTCGGATAATTAGTCGAAGAATAGAAGGAAGGATAGAAGGGAACCTCTCAGAAAACCAATTCGGGTTCAGGAAAAACCGAAGAGCAAGAGAGGTAATTCTCAGCTTGAGAGTTCTGGCCGAAAAAATTAGACAAGTAAATAAGCCGTCATATTGGCATATGTGGTCACTGAAGCAGGAGGATAGACGTAGATTGAAGGCTTTTGAAATGTGGGTGTGGAGAAGAATGGAAAAGGTGAAATGGACCGAAAGGAAAACAAACGAGGAAGTACTAGAGATGGTGGGGGAGGGGAGGGGTTTGTTGAGAGAAATCCTATGGAGGCAGGAAAAATGGATGAAAGGCGTATTGAGCGGTAGTGGAATGTTGAAGAAGGTAATAGAGGGGAGAATGTTGGGCGAGCGAGGTAAGGGCAGGAACAGGATAGGGATGTCGGACGGGATGAAGGGAGGAAAGAAGTACACAGAGATGAATAGGGACCTGATGTAGAGTAGGTTGCTAGGTAGGGAGTCACAAAATGTTTATTTGATAGTTGTGTCCATCCAAAAACCTACCTTAACCGGTAGATTACCTAATAAAATGTGGCATTCGTGGATTTAAGGGAAGACCTTTCACAACCTCGAACGGAACAAGATGTTCAAGATACTAGAAGCGCTTGGATTGGATTACAACGACAGAAGATTTATCCATAACCTCTACAAAAATTAGGATACAACAATGCAAACGAAAAATGGAAGAAAAAGAGATGCCAAAATAAACAAAGGAGTAAGACAAGGATGGAACCTCACGCCAGCAATATTCAACGTATACCTTGAAGAGGCAATAAAAGAAACGCAAGCATTGGGTATCAAAGGAGTCGAGGTAAATCGAGAATAAATCAATATCCTCCGGTTTGCAGATGACATCGCATTAGCGGAGGAAACGCGAGAGGACCTGCAAGCAACTCTAGTGCTCAAAGTTCTATGGGAGAGAAGCTGAATGCATATATCACAATTTGAGGGGTGAAACTAGAACAAGTGGAATCCTTCATCTACCTGGGCAGCAGCATAACATGGAATGGAAGAAGTTCGACCGACATCAAGCGAAGAATAGCCCAAGCTAAGAAGGCATTCATGAAGAAGAGGCAATCACTCTGTTCAAAGAACCAAAAGCTGGAAATAAGGAAACGATTCGTCTAGAATTTCGTGTGGAGCACGGCGCTCTATGGTTCCGAGAATTAGAACATGGGAAAAGTGGACCAGCGAAGAATAGAAGCCTTTGAATCATGGTTCTGGAGGAGAATGCTGAAGATTAAATGGACAGACAGAGTAAGGAACGAGGACGAGGAAGAGCAGAAGAAGATAGAACCATATGGAGAACTCTACATCTAAGAAGAAATAGATGGATTGGACACACATTGAGGCACAATGGATTGATTAGGAATATAATAGAAGGGAAGATCACACGAGGAAGACCAAGAGACATGTACATGGGAGAAATTAAGAAAGACGTAAAACAGAAAAGGCATCAGGGATTGAGTGAATTGACATTGAATAGAGTAGAATGAAGGGTTCCAGTAAACCAATCCCAGGATTGAAATACTGATGATGATGATTGGTTATTTATAGCCATCTCTTACCAGGTCCGTTCAGTCAGTTTCAAAGTTCTCGCTTCTTCAAAAAATTCTACTCGTATCTCTTCTAATGTTTTTATGGTGCAAATATTAAGTTTTAAGCAATAAAAAATTCCATATTAATTATTATGACGAATTATTTACAACTCAAAAACTTCCAAATGAAATATAATGAGCGTGATCCTGTAATCCGCCGCGATGGTGTGTGGTGGGAGGTGTAAGGGCACCAGACATGTACAAAGATAGGTATGTTAGTTTATTCATGCATATATTTTTACTAATATAAGCAGGAAAACTCGTACACACCCATTCTTGTGTGCATACATCCGGCAATGATTGGTTTGTTTGTCTAAAGCATTAAAATTTAGTGTTTGATTTCATTTATTCAGGCGCTTGGTTCGATTTTGTCATAACCACGTATCGCTTGAGAGAAGGACGAGTACTATAATTTTCCGATGTCGCTACCCATCCTTTTACTTTATTTCGGTGGTCGAATCTATCAACATGATTTGGTGAATTATAATTCCTTCGGTATCGTAAGACAACTCAGCTGTCCTGAGCCTTTCTAAAAGTCTAATTTTTTGCCTGCTCTCTTCGAGAATCAAGAAGCTTCCTTTCTAATTCCTCCAACATACTCGTCACGCTTTCTTACATCTCGAAGCAATTTTAAGCAAACCTGGTGGAAAGCTAACAGTTTCAGGCTTGACGGATTTTCCTTGAAACCTGGAGGATTTTCTTTAAAGTTTTCCTATTTTCTTACTTAATGTTGTTTCCCATGGATGCAAAATAATTACCGCGTATTTCAAAGTCGACCACACTAAAGCGTAATCACATTAATTAGGCGTACACATGAAATTCATTCTTATTCCACGTACAGTTCTTGTGTACTCTATCGCTGATGTTGGTGCAAATAACGATAAACGATAACGGATTAGTACTAATAAGCCCTTCATCCATCATAAAAGGTCATTAATCTGACGATATATGTCTAGCAGCACTCGGAATTATTATTTTGCTATCTGGTAATTTATTCTAATCCCTCATAATGCCAATCTGGCAATATGTTCCCTCATAGTGCCTCACTAAGATATTTCCGATTACATTCCTATTAATCACCTATTAAGACGATTATACTTGTATAATTGAATTTTAGCGACGGGCACGAAAACCTGACCCAATATGGAATAGACGAATACTGGACGAGACCTGCCCAGCACCTCCCCTCAGGTCACAAAGCATTTAGAATGCATAGGTGTAAGAGCAAATTTAATTTCAATCGGTACCATATTTTCGAGATCCTCTGCTAATGGCGCTAGTGCAAAATTAGTGTTCTCTGAAAAGGAAGTCAAAAATTTGATACCGATGGCATTAAAAATGCGTCATCATCAAAGAAATTAATAACAGTAGAGAAGAGGAGAGATTTTTCTCTTTGACGAAGGGTAGCATCCAAGAATAAAATATAAACGCAATCACTTAATTGTGACAACGAAATTCATTTGTCCATTGTATAACTCTCGGTTTTTTAAATTCTGCTGGTATGGTTGTGATTGATTCGGCTAGCTACTCTTTGTGGTTTATTTAGAAAGATTTAATTCATTTTATTAATACTTCCATTTTGCCATTTATTTTGCCAAAATTTTACTCATGTATACATGGAAATTTTTATTCATTTTTTATAATATATTCCAATAAAGTAAACATCAGTTTACGTTTCAGTAAGCAAGTTTGTTAAATAAAATAGGCGAGATATTAGTAATATTGCCCGTTCTCATAACAATAACAGGGCCGCTGAAATTAAGATGAGTTAACATTTGAACATTCTGACAGTATTTGTGGTAGATTTCCTAAATTAAATCGATAGCCCATGACTATTTTTATATATTTTCAATCCTAATCCACGCCATTATGTTTTAATTGTGATATTTATAGCACTTTGATTGTATGGCCTATTTACCTTTATAATGATTTATTGGTAAGAGCCCATGTAAAATAGATTGCTTTCTTGCGGAAATATTGAAAAAAAAATAGTGAAAGGATATGCTTTTCAAAATTCCATAACATATATGTACGAGATCTTTCCAGAAAGTAAACTCCGTTATGCTATAGAAAATGCACTGGAATAGATACAGAACATTTATTATACTCATATCAAAACTACATATCTCTACTATTTTCATACATATTCGCCAAACAGATTTAAAAATATGTCATGTCTCTGAACTAGATTTCAAATTCCTTCAGAAAAAAATTCTGCCGTCTGAGATCGCAACCAACCTGTGACGGCATCTTGAAGTTGTTCATCGAGACGAGCACAAAACATTTGCAGTAGCCTAACTTTTTAGTCGGATTTCCATGCAACAGAGTAGTAGGAATCTGTGGAAAACTATCTAAAGATTTCAGATATCCCAAAACGCCCCTTTTCACGAACCTTTCGTGAATTTTCGGGTGAAGTTCATTGTTCACCGCAGACGGGCGACCGACGAGCGGAGGACTTCCGTCATAATCATGAACATTTGTGTTCACTCTTAAACAAATGACACCACTGGCGCACAACTCTTGTCACTCATCACATCTGGTCCGTACAGAGCACAAATTTCCCGGTTTTTTTTTAATGTCAGCAGCTTTAAAGTTTTTTATCAGTAAAAACCTTATCCATGAACGAACTTCACATTTGGCGGGAATTTCAATTTTACTGTTAATTTTGAATCGCTATTGTAAAGAAACGGCAAACGTTGCGACCTTCCAATCACTGCAGTTCGGGGGGTACTGCGCCACTGCGTGTATCAATACAGCGAATATCCGGCTCCCTCTTCTATTTCTTACGCTACACAAAAACGGAGGTTACTTTCTGGACAGGTCTCGTATAAAATTATTTCCTATATCAATGTGTTAAATTTAGTTTAACTGACATGCACTTCTGATAATGGTCGAATCTTCTTAAGTGATTGTAGGCAATATATTGCTTATGGGAAATAGATGAATAATATTCAGAGTAGAACTCCAAAACCGCGTTCACGGTCAGTGGGAATATAGTATTTAGATTCTCCCAAGCGTTCAAAACGCTGTTTTCACGCCTACTTACGTCGTTCTCATGGAATATGCACACGGTCCCCAAAGACGATTCTCGTAAAATTGCCTAACTAACGGGATAAATTACAGAAAACAGTCCTCCTCGACAAAGCGAAGTCTCCCTCCCTCTCATCGCCCTTCTCATCTTTCAATTTCAAGCCAATCTCCTCTCAATCAATTCTGAGGCTTGTGCCCACCGCTCACCGCTCCTGACCCTCTCCCATTTCCTGCCAACAACTTCGTTTTCTCTCTCTCCTCCTCTTTTCCCTCTCCAACATCTCCCGCCCCCTCCTTTCCAGACCACCTCACACCACGCTCACCGCGTCGTCCGTCTGAGGCTGCACGTAATCCATACGATTGTTCTCAATATCCTGAGTCATCAATCACGAGTTAGCGGGAGGATTCTCTTATGCCAACGGGAATGGTTATTAACTGCGCGTGCATGAGAGGCAATTTTCGTGCTCGTGGCCCCCTGGATCCGTTGTGCTCGGAATGAATAGACGGGGGATGGTGGAAGAAGAGCATCTACTGATCGCGTTCCTTTCTTTACTCTTCTGTCGGATATCTAGCATCCTGTGCTCTTGAAGACACTGTCGTTGTCTAAGACGTTAATAACTAATCTGGATGGCAATCATTTGAACGGTACCGCTGTCTTTTGGAGATAAAACCTGAGTTATTTTTAATGACTTCCGAACGCCGTGATTTTTAACATGGAGATACATGGCCGTATTCGTGTGATGGTTAAATTTCTCCACCATATCTAAATGCTTCTTTTCCAACAGTCTTTTCGGACAGGGCTGACCTGGTCTCATTGACAGTGCCATTGCAATTTAGAAAAATGTTATATTTAATCTTCATGCTGAACAAGGATATGCATCAGGGTATTTATAATTGTAATGGTATGGTGATTCGCTCTTTCTTTTATTGTTCTATGAAGCAGAGTTATGAGAATTAATGACTGAATCTCTAAAATAATTCATTTCAACTGCCCGGCGAGGTGCAATGAGTAACCCCACACCCAATATGTGCTTGCATGTACAATGTTTCTTCTGGTCGAATCACAGTGGTTACCCCTTTCCACTCCAACAACTTCCTCTCCACACCCTTCCCTCTCCTCCCTTCTGAGCCATCCCTCAATGGAAAATGAAAATGAAGACGCTAATGCGGATACTTCAGTTGAAAATGTTGGCAAAAGCTTCGAACAATCTACCCACTTCTCTTCATTCTTCCGATCTAGAGAAAAGTAGCTGACCGTAATGATAACTCAACACATTTCCCTCAATTCCAAGTTTTCCCCTCTTAGGTCGCATCTTCCTCCCCAGATACATATAGCTCATTTTCTATGTAGACTTTTACTAAATTAAGAAAACAATGTTTTAAGGCGCAATCTTAGACCTCAATAAACTTTTCGAGGAGGGTTGGTTGATAATTATTTAAGGATGGATTTCAGGTTGAAGGAGGCATCATCTCCGCATGGAATCTAGTATTTTGATCTTTACTTGAACACTCTGCCGACTCTATACATTTCCGCCAGTTCCTATTACTAGAGTGAAATTCCCATTTTATCTTTAGTAGATAATATCCTGATTTTCTGAAGAACATTAAAAATTTGAGTTGAAATAAAGTATCTTTTTCAAAACTCCGTCATTGCAATGTAAACTAGGTCTTATCAAGTTGAGTGTTCCGTTTTCACATACAAATTAACTTCAATCTTTGTTTCGGTCAAAATCTCTCGTACTCTAGGTTTATACTATATGTTCTTTTAGGCTCGGGAAGTCTAGGTTCGTCTATTCTTCCCACTTGGTCTTTCCATTTATACTTTACAAGCCTTCAATTCTTTTTCATGTTGTCATTTTTGTCCCATATCTATGTCCTCCTTGCGTACGTATTTTACAAGTATTCTAGAGCGTCCTTTTATTTTTCTCAATTATTCAGCCGCTAGTATTTATTCGGTTCTTTGCTGTGATGCTACCCATGTTTCTGTGCCATATGTTAAAATTGATGATGGTGCATTGGCTTATAAATTTTTTTCTTGTCTTTGTTTGTAATTTAGAGTTCTATTGATACCAGCGTATGCATGCTGAAATTTGATCCAAAATCATAATATTTAAAATGTCTGCTCCGTATAGATTGAAGAGAGAATTTCATTTCAATAATTTATTCAAATACTTTGATTTTTGACCTTATGGTATTTTTAATTTAGCAAGACGTCACCTTGAATTTCTGGATGGAAATTTTAAATTCGTTTAAATTTGCATGCGTCCCTTTGAAGGTCTTCCTCTGCATATTTTTTATTTCTTAATGTCATCAGCTAATAGTAGAGGGTTTACTTTGTGGTTTTCATGATTATCACTCAAATTAAAAAATATGCGTACGTCACCTTAGCTCAATCTGACATTGTTAATGCTCAGGGCAGAATTAAGGAACGATATGAATAACTTTAAATAGCCGTGTAAGTGGAAAGAGTATTTGCTCTTTCTCAATAGAACATTATTGTCATTAGTAGTTATCATTATTTCATCTGATCCTTATTTCTCAATCCGTCTCGTTATTAGCAGTTCGTCTCGAATGAGTGGAGAAGTATTTTAGCCCTTACTGCAGTAGCTCATATACCTGTACTTAAAATTATCTCAATTATTGGTGCACGCATCCTAAATATGTATTGGGAATTAACAATTTAGAAAAACTTAGCTTTTGATGTTCCATGACTGATGTTCAATCACCCCTTGAAACACACCCTACCGGTGACTCGCATAGTACTATGTTGGCGTAAACGAGAACCGTCTACATCTACATCCACTCAATAACCCCTCAAGTCGCTGCAAGGGCGGGTAGAGGGGGGTGTTAGGGCACCACCCGTAATTTAGAAAGAAAAAAACCACATGCAAAAGCAACAAATTTATACAATCCACTAACGAAATATTGTAGACATTCATGGTAAAACCCCCACCCCACACACACGCAAACAACAAACTACCAAATAACATACACATACACCAACACACAAACATAATATCTTTGCGATGTTTAATTTTGTTCCGACTTGTAAATTAAATGATTTTAATGTTTCTAAAGTGACTTCGGTTTCTTGCTATTATGATTTCTGATCGTTCTGGGAATGAGTGAGTATTTGCATCTTTCTGTATTGGAATCCATCTTCCTTATTTTATCTTTGTGGTCTGATCTACCTGAGTATTGTGGGGCCACTACAATTCCTTTAGTATCACCGTTAACCTCTTTGGTTCTGAATCTTTCTAAAAGTCTAAGTCTCGCTTGTTCTCTTCGTATTTCAAGGGTCTCCCAGCCCAAATCAATACCTCCTGTCCGGGAAAACGATCGGGTTAAAATGACTTGTTTTCCTGAAATTCTCTCTCAATGGCATTCTCGTTTGTACTTACCGTGTTAACCTTACTGTCACTTCTCGTTTTACTTACTAACACTTCTTTCCTTCCACATGACCAAACTCCACCCTCAAAAGTGAACTGAAAATGCTGAGGGTTCCCAGAATAGAAGAGACTCCGTCTGCCACTTCCATCAGTCATTTATGTGTTGGTTACTATGTGGCACTTAATCATTAAGTCAGGAAGAATCCATCTCCCTCACATCGACAGTTCTCAGACCGTTGAGCGTGATGGAGGATGCAAAGGGCTCAGCCATAGCCCTGCGTTTTGAGATACGACGCAGGCTTGGCTATTGCGACACAACACCGAGGGAGAAGGGGATTGGTGTGCGTGCGAACGCAATAAAAACAAGGGAAGGACGAAATGCCCCCTTTAGATTTATCCCGGTTTCGCTGAACCTTTAACAATTTCGCCATTCATTACCCTTTATTTCCCTCCAGTCGTCCATTCTTCAGTTATGGCACCTCTCAAAAGTGTACTCTCTTCGTTTTGGAAAGGAGGGAGGTTGGAGGAGATTATGGCTCACTCCCCAACCCACTGTCGCCTTCGAGACAATCCTCTCGCATTGCGCTTCGCTGCCTTCTCGAGTCGAGGGATTTATTCCGGAACCTTTGACGCTTTTATTGTCCCGTTAACTTCGCCATCTGGCAAACAGAATGCTCTCAATCCCCATTGTCTCACACCCCCAAACCCCTCCAATTGGAATTAGAGTCGTTTGAATAGGATGCAGGCATTGGTTTCCGAGCAGTCATACTATATATCCTTAGATGATGGTTTCAAATGTGTTCGTGTCTTATTTGGTTTTCAATGAATACGGACTCAACAAAGGTGATTCCCACAGGGCCGAGCTTTAGCCTAATAGTGATTGACGTGATCGGCGTCTAGAATAGGAATTTTCAAACTTCGTTGATGGGAAATAAGAGTATACATTTTGCAGTAAGTGTTTGCCCCCATCTGGGATGAACCTGGCAACCGCTCTAGGGATTATGTATGAAATTATTTATTAATGCCTGAAATGGAGGCCAAAACACACTGTCATGAAATCCAAAATTATTCGGGAAAGGAAAAAGGTCATGGAGTTATTTCTTCAATACGAGCTAAAATTTAGGTGATTTTTTTCAAGTAATCAAAATTAACTGAAGATATGTAACCGGTTCTGATTACTGCTTTCGTAACATTTCCTGAACAAAGTTAAAACGTAGGAAAATATGGATCGTCATTATCACTTAACTCCCACATTCATTGTATTGAGTTGATTTAAGTCAAAGTATAAGCCGCTTTTTCTCAGTGCAGGTTAATACGTAATGTGGCATTTCTTCCTCAAATTCAAAGAACATCGGTAGATGCCGCGAAAGTGACTTTTTAAGTAGTCATCCGCCAATATGACTTGAAATGCAACAATCGTCAAACATAAAAATGATTTGCCTTGACCGAAGTCTAGACAAATGATTTTTAAACTTTAAAATTGTTGAATTTTGACTGTATTTATTAATGGAAGCAGAGTAAAACTTGATAAAAATCTGAAAATAAACATTTATTACCAAATTTTAAGGAAAACTGACAGGTTAAGATTATTTTGTCCTTAAAAATTCACAAAGCTTGACAAATTAAGTCAGCAGTATAGCACAGCAGTTGGGCAGTTTTACTTTTAATTGCTACTGATTGCACTCATGCACTTAACATCATCAAGTAACTAACCGTTATAAATTTGTGTCGAGGTTTCTTTCTTTCTTCCTTCTATTATTTATTTATAGAATAGTACTGTCACACAATCGACTCATTAAAAAATGCATTGATATATTTTTGTCAATCTCTCTTGTTTCCGTAACAGCCATCTTTCAAATACACTCACACTGACTTCAGGTTTTATTAAGGTAATTAGATGTGCTATAGCAAGACCTAAATATTCAACTCCGGCCTACTTTCCTAAAGAATTCATAACAATAAATAAAAAAATATGAGAATAAAACTTATTGTTCGCATGAAAAAAATAGACCTCCTTGTCTTAACGAACCAATTTATCTATCTGATGGACTACATACGTCCATTAAGATTAAATTTTTTGGGTTTAAAAAAATATTCAGGTTATTTAAAGTACTTCCTTCCAGCATATTTTCAGCTTTTTATCATTCTTTCATAATGAGAAAAGTTAAATAAAAAATAATGGATAAGAAAAATCAGCTCTGTTGAAGATAATAATAAATTATTTGGAGGAGAGATATTAAAAGTTATAGTTTTTTAAATAAAAATAAGGGTATGCCTAAGATCACTTTGAGGGAAATATTATCTCATTTCTATATTAAAACTCCATTAACTGGAGTAACTTTTTAAGTAGGGGAAATATCTTCTTTCATGGACGTTTCTCTTTAACCTCAGCAGACTAAAATGAGCTCTCTCAAATCTCTTTTTTATCCGCCAAGATATTCTCATATATACGTGGGTGGATTATTAACACTCCACTGAGATGAACGCCTTTTGACTTGCTTCAGAATTTTCAATCTTTGCTGGGGACGTCATGTGAAGTCAAATTTCTCGAGTTAATTTTTAACGTGTTCCCTTAAATACCCTAGCAATTTATGGAGATGAAATTATTTCGATCGTCAGGTATACTTCATCGGGATGCTAACTATTAGCACTATAAATAAAACAGTTTCTGGCGTAACTTGGTGGAAAATCTTCATACTGACTTTTAATAATCAAACCACTTTACTTTTCCACATAAACTTTTTAATTTTTACTACCCAGGTTTCGTTATAACATAACGTCTTGATGCGCTGGAGCAGTTGGAAATCCTTCAAGACACGAATTACGGGGAAGATGTTTTGACCAACGATTTTCTTTACCCTTCACATTCCCCGTTATTGTTTTTTCCCTCAACCCCTGCCAGCTCACCTGAAACCAAGTGAGACTTTTTCAACAATGTAGTGACTCCTCCCAACCCGCTACTGAGTCACCTAACTAATTGCTAAGTGCCCTTCTCCCAGTTCATAATAATCATTTCCTTAATCCTCTGCCAACTAATCTGATGTCAGGTGGGCTTTTTGCAACATTGTATTGACCATATCCTTCCAGCTAATTATCTAATATTATCCGCCTCAAACCATAGACTTTTAGCCCCCCTCTTCATAGCTCAACCAATCCTTTCTTTCCTCCCTCCTCTTCCCCTCCGCCCAGAGATATGTATATATACGGTGTTGGACTTGTCAATTTTTACCTGATGATGTTAAGTTTATGTGGAAAAGTAAAGTGGTTTGATTATTAAAAGTCAGTATTAGCACTATAGTTTTTATGGTTTTAATTATTTCCTTCACCATAATGGCTCTTTCTTTGTATTCTAGGTAAATCTTTACATTTATCGCTGCAATTTTCTGCGTTATTTCCCACTAGGCATTTAAATTCAAGGGACCAGTGAGAGTGAGGCTGTATCAACCGCTCCAAAAGTTCCATTTTTCTGATCGTTTCACTTCCTTTGCAACCAATATCTCAGTTGATGAATACCTAAATTTACATTTTCTAACCTTCCACAAGTCCGGAGTGACCTAACATTCAAATGTTTTATGGTAAATTTATTGGCACGTTTGATTGATGTACCCTCTCAACAGTGTCCACCTGGAGATGCGAATGGGGAAATAGTTTACCTTCAGCATATTTCACTCGAGACACTTCTCTCACGTCAGGTATTCAAATCAACAAAAGAAAAAGGAAAGAAATGATGAACTGCTGTTCCTCGCGATGGTACATGTACACTATGCGTTAACTCCGCATGCCGCCACAAGGGGGTGTGGCGGAGAGTGTTAGGTCACCACCCGTAATGCAGAATAAAACCGTATGCAAAACTAACAAATCGAGACCAATTGATTCCCACAGCAGGGTATATATTCATACAAAAATCATTTTAATATACACACATTCAAATTAATATACTAGCAACATATGTGGGTCGCGAATGATACATATGCACCTACGAATATATAGGGTTCGTACGGAAAATAAGTGTACTGAGCTCAGGAAAAAAAATTTGTTACACTTTTACATATCTTAAGCTAATATTCCTCAAAATAGGACCCTTGTGAGTAGATACACTTTTTCCAGCGGCGTTCCCATTCCTGGAACGCTCCCGCGATGGCATCATCGGGAACCTCTCGAAGACACGTCGTCACGGCCTCTTTGGCGGCGTCCAAAATTCCGCATCGCGTTCCTTTCAAACTCCTCTTTATCTTCGGGAACAGAAAGAAGTCCGGTGGTGCCAAGTCCGGGCTGTAGGGTGGGTGCGGCAGCGTTGCCACGCCGTGCTTGGCCAAGAAGTCCGACACGACAAGCGCGGTGTGAGACGGCGCATTGGCGTGATGCAGCCGCCAGATGTTTTTGATCGCTGGCCGGACGCGGGCGACTCGTTTTCGAAGCCTGTCGAGCACTTGGACGTAAAATGCAGCATTTACAGTTTGTCGTTCAGGTACAAATTCGTAGTGGACGAATAACCTTTTGTCAAAAAAGACAATGGGCATCATAAACTTATTTTCCGGACGAACCCTGTACCTTACGAGGTCTGTAAATTAAGTAATGAGATTGAATTTTTCATGAATTTTTTTTCATTGAAATATAATTACAATTTTATACTGTCACCCTCAAAATAACTTCTTTATGAAGCCACACCACATTGGAGACGGTTCTTCCATTGCTCATAGCTGTGCTAGGAGTACGATACTGGAATAGCCTTCAGCTGGTCGGTTACAGCCGTTTGAATGTTTTCGACTGCCCCAAAATGAGTTCTTTTTAGGTGATTTTTCAACTTCGGGAAGTGAAAAAAAGTCACAAGGACTCAATTCAGGCGAATAAGGAGGCTGAGGAGCTACATGAATGTTTTTACTGGCCAAAAACTCATTAATTGAAATTTCTGTATGGCAAGGAGCATTAGCGTGATGTAACACCCGGTTTTTCGTGATGTTTGGTCTCACATGAATGACCCTTTCTCGAAGTTTTTCAAGAACCTCCCGGTAAAAGTGTTGATTGACCGTTTTGCCTTGATGTAGAAACTCTTTGTGGACGATTCTGTGGATATCGAAAAAACAAAACAGCATTCATTTGATTTTCCTCATCATTACTTTTTTGGGGCTTGGAGAGATTGAAGCGTGCCACTCCATACTTTGGCCCTTGGGTTCTGGGTCGTAATCAAACACCTCCTCCAAGGAGGAGGGAGTTGATGACGGGGACGTTGCGTAGGGATGTTAAGACAAGACTGGTAAAAACTCTGATATGGAGCGTAGCTATGTACGGCGCGGAAACGTGGTCGCTGAAGCAGGAGGATGGACGTAGATTGGAGGCTTTTGAAATGTGGGTGTGGAGTAGAATGGAGAAGGTGAAATGGACCGAAAGGAAAACAAATGAGGAAGTACTAGAGATGGTGGGTGAGGAGAGGGGTTTGTTGAGAGAAATCCTATGGAGGCAGGAAAATGGATGAAAGGCGTATTGAGCGGTAGTGGAATGCTGAAGAAGTTAATAGAGGGGAGAATGTTTGGCAAGCGAGGAAAGGGTAAGAACAGGATAGGGATGTTGGACGGGATTAAGGGAGGAAAGAAGTACACAGAGATGAAGAGGGACCTGATGTAGTTTAGGTTGCTGGATTGGGTTTTGTTTGGAGTTACAAAATATTTATTTGATAATTGTGTCCATCCAAAAACTTACCTTAACCGGTGGTTTACCTAATAATAAATCAAAAACCCCAGACTTGTCACCAGTAATGACACGTTCCAGAAAATGGGGGTAATTCTCAACTGAATCCAAAAACCCAAGGCGCCTTTCCCTGCTGATGTCCTTTTAGTCTTTCGAACGTTTTGTTGGAAGCGGTTTTGCGCAGATTTTAATGGTCCAATTTAATGGTCAAAATCTGATGATATGACTTAGATTTTTAACTATTTTAATTCCTGATTGTCCGGGGAAAAAACGAATATTTGTATACCTGTATTGAAGTCTATCTCAGTTATCTTATCTTTGTGGTCTATCTAAATAGTGTGGAGTCATTATATTTCCTTTTGTGTCAATATTAAACTGGTTTGTTAAAACCTTGCTAAAAGTCTAAGTCTCGCTTGTTCTCTTCGCTTCTCAAGCGGGTCCCAGCCTGATTCCTTTAAAAGGCCTGTCATTTGGTAATGGAGAGTAATCACATTAATGCCCATATCCCAGCATTACCGCCCTTCAAGTAGCTTTAACCAACCTACCTTTAAATTAGTGTTACTGCAATATGGTGCCTCTGACCTTCTCCTTGCCCTTCTTTTTATGCCCTTTCATCTGGGTGATTTGAGTCCTACTTGTATTATTTGATGACAGCCACTCACCAAATCAGGTAACCTCCGTTGGATTTAGTCAAAGATTTCAGTTTTCTTACCCAAGTAAATCTTCTACGAGGGTCATCCGGAAAGTAGTACCCGTTCGTGAAATAAAGACACAAAAGTAAATATTAACAAGCATAAAAAATTTTATTTGAAAGAGGATACTTTAAACTACTTCTCAACATAATCTCCAAGCAAATTAAGGCATTTGTCATAGCGTGTGACAAGTTTCTGTATTCCTGCTGCATAGTCCTTCGCCGCCAGCCATACGCTTGGTTTTGTGCTCATCTGTAAGCATGCGAGGGACCCATCTTGCACAAATTTTTGCATAATGTAGATGGTGTTTAACAATTTCATGAACAATTGTTCGAGAAACATTGGGAAAATGCTCACAGATGTCATCAATTGTGACGCGCCGATCGTTCCTCACGAATTCGTCAACTGAGCTCACCAGTTGGTCTGTAATGACAGACGGTCTCCCCGAACGCTCATCGTCGTGTGTGTTCCCCCTCCCCATGTTGAAGTTGCGACACCACCGCCGAACAGACGACTCGTCCATTACATTGTCTCCATACACCTCCTTTAATTGGCGATGAATATCACATGGGCGAACGTTTCTTGCATTGAGGAATTTAATCACTGCCCTCACTTCACAACTGGCGGCGTTCTCAATTTTTTTAAACATTGTAAACAATCACAGAAACAACACAGGCAATGCTAGCGTCACGCAACTTGGCTCAGAGAAGGCAGACAAGCCACTGAAGCTATCTGACCTCGTCCAGCGGCTACTCGCGTCGTCAGCACTTCATGCGGCACGAACGGGTACTACTTTCCGGATGACCCTCGTACATCTTCCAAGTAACACTATTAACTGTTCATCTACATAATATCCCGCAAGGGTATGTGGCGGGGGGTGTTAGATCACCACCCGTAAAAGGGAAAAAAACTGCATTCAAAACCAACACATACATGCAAACCCATACCCAACAGTGCATTCAAACAAACCCATTCATGCAAAAATCCTATCATTTTGCACGCATACAAATACATATCTACCTCTTTTCATTCACTGTTCTAGTGAACTTATTTCGCAGATAGCCTCTATACGTCATAAGGTCGACCCAGAATTTGTAAACCTAAGGATGGACTCAAAAGCCTAAACCTCAACGGTGGGGAAAGTGTCAGTGAATTTAAAAAGATATCAGAAAATATTTCTATTCACTATAAAGTTCTTCGAGTTTTCTCAGCTTCAATGTTGTGAGCAAGCAAAGAAATATGACTGAGACATGAAGCTCCAAGCCATTATTTCTTTATTCCAAAGATTTTGCAAAAAATGTCCAAGGCATGATTTCAATCATGAGCAGATGCCCTTTTCAAGTACACCCAGTGCTTAGTTTATTCCAGAGACAATTTGATTAAGCACTCAGTATTATAGCTACAAATAGCAGAAATAGTAGTATTAAGAGACTACAAATCCTTCAAATCATCACGTCATTCCTTTGAAGTCACAAGAGACGCTTAAATCATATTATTTTATTATCTTCAGGTTCGAATTCAAGAATAATGATTAAGGCTCCTAGTTCCGTACTCCCGCTACCGTCAGCTTCCTCCATGGATCACCGTGCCATAAAAAACATCTCTTTCCCGGGGCCCTGCTTCACTCCGTCACGCCCATCGCACCGAAAAAATAAAAGCTTACCCTACACCGCCTCCCCCCCCCCAGAGAAGGAGGGAGGTCCATTCCATTTTCAGCCAGCAGATGAATGTGGGAAGGTTGGCAAGAATGCAAAAAGTGTGTAATCCCACTCTCCCCCGAAAACCTTTACGACTCTCTTTTATTTTCCAGTCATCCTTCTCCCCAGAAAGACTCTTCCCATCCTCCCCCTCCCCGTTATCCCCCCTCCATCCCGACTCCTTTTTTTCTCGCAGTTTCATATTCATTACCATTCTAATTGCCTCCTTGCACCCACCCAACCCCAAACCCCTTCTTATCTCCTGTGCAAACCCTCTCCTCCCCTCACCCCTGGCACACAACCTTCCCCAACTACACTCCCTCATCTTTCGTGCTATCCAGCCAGCCCCTCCCAAGCAACCCCTCCTAACCAACCCCCACATAGCATACCTTGAGCGCTCACTCGCCCCACTCACCCCCCCTCCCTTCCATCTAGAACACTCCCTCCCGAGAGGGAACGGAATATCCTTTCTAATCTACCCACTGGGAAGAGAAGAAGCACCTTTTTCTACCAACCACCTCTTTTATTCCCCTCCTTTTCCTTCTCATCTCCTTAAGTTTTTCTCGAGTTTTCTGAAGCCTTAAAAACCTCGGTGCAAAGGCAGAACTTTCCTTTCATGTAAGACGGATCCATGTGTATGGATCGATGAGCACACGAGAGGAGAAAGGAGACTGCCTGGAAT
>CM073778.1:44574068-44626568 GCA_037158775.1 Hetaerina titia
GTTTTGGTTTCTGTGTTTGTTATGACTATCAGTGAATTTACATTACACGTTTTTGGGTTTTCCAAAAAAGTGTATATATATATATATACATATATATTTTTATATCTTTTGCTACTAAATATATTTATTTGTAAAATGCACACATTTGTGACCGAATCCTTAAGGTGTTGTAGCTCCCGCCGCATCGTCACATGTAATCTAAAATCTGCATTCAAGGCACGTACGCTTGCTTAAGAGTTCTTCCGAATTAATGTCTTCGTTGCGAGGGAAATATGAGTGCGCACCAAGTCTCGGCTATCCCTTAACACTCATGCGCATGACCCCCTGAATATTATCAAGTTGGGAAAGGGGGAAACTCGAATGTACTCCATCACTCGGTCTTAACTTCTTCGGAACGAGTTATTAACCTTTCCCAACGAACAAGTTAAGCGCTCGTCTTGTACGAAATCTGTAGTTATTTATTACGCTGGCGTTTGAAGCATTAAAAGAACTTTACCGGTTAACATAGATATATTACTGTCTCTATGTGAGACTCTTATGTCGTGGCCTTTATAAATTCCGTGGCATTAATTCGTAGACCAATTATTTTATCCTCACAGTAGAATCAAATTCTTCCATTACTGCGTCCTTATGGTCGAAAATTCCATTCGTTTGATGGGCTTCTTCCCGTTAAAGTATCTACACGCTCCATCTGGTTCAACCGCGCTAAGTAATGCAAGGAGTCATTAGTCGGGTGCCGTAATGTTTGGGAGTTCGAATGTATTCTGATGATACGCTGGAAGTCCTCACCACATTACGGTAACACCGCTAAGTGCATCGTAATACTGCCAGTCACTGGCTCACTATTAATATTAAAAACCCTTTCCTCCTCCCCCCCATCCACGTATCAATCCCGGCTCACCTTTCTCCCTCGGAGCGACGGAGCTACCCTCTCTCGCTTCGTTTCTCAGGCGCGGAATGAAGAGTAGCGGCTCCTAAGATTGGAATGATGAACGTGCAAATTTCAATATTCTAAAAAGGGTGAATCGACGAAGGGGTGGTATCGGGAAAAATAATTTCCCGCTCTCCTCCCCAATACGAAAGGGAGGAGTATGGAGAGGGGGGAGGGAGGCTGCTGTCTCGACGAGGCGAGACGAAGAATTGGCAAGAACCAGGATGGCGAATGCGTCGTCGATGATGATAATAGTCACATGAGGAAGAATTCCTTGAAGTGTCATCCACTTCTACTCCCCCTCTGAATCTGTACAGTTTCCTCCCCCGTGTTCACAAACCTTCACCACTGGTGCCCACCCCTTCCTCCGTGCACCACGGAGTCCATTACTGAGTCGGCCGAAGCGCGCAGTGCTGTTCTTCGGTGATTGTGCAACATTCCATCGCAACCACCCCCTGCTGTCCCTCTCTTGCGATAACGGTGTCGGGTGGGGGGAGTTGGATGCTGTGGAGGGGATGGGAGAGAGGGAGTCCCACGGGGGTATCATCATTGCCCCGGGCGTCTTTTTAAACTCTCCTCTTCCCCTTATCACTTGCTCTTAATGAAACTCCCATCCCTTCCTCCCTCCCATTCTCATTAGCGCTTCGAATCTCCCTCTTTGCCTCTTTCGCTCTCACCTCTCCAGCCTTTCGCTCGCTCCGGCGAAATTTTAATTGCGAGTAGGCATGTACCTAGTTCTTTTAAAAGTCGGGATACTTATCCCGTTTCATTGGAGGGGAGGGATGTACGTAATTTGAATCGCGTGAAGGTGATGGCGACATTATAAAAAGCTGGATTCAATATTCAGGGGAGTGCGACCCTTGACGACTCATTGACGGAAATGTATGGAGGCGATGCTCCATGATCCGACTCGCGTGCGTTACTGTGATCCCGGAGACAGAAGTGAGTTCTGATGGAATGGAACCATTCTATTATTTTCATGATCATCATCAATTTCAAAATATTCGATTAATTGAACTTTTACAATATTATATAATTTAAAATTCTGATAATCATGGGATTTTTAATGAACGAATGAGTTCAGAGACGACCACGAAGAGCCTTTTGTTTCCGCTACGTATCACGTTCTTAATTAAGGACGTGACACGTAGCGGTAAAGTTGTTAAGTTTGTATTTAAGGAAGAAAATGTTTGAAATATTAATAGTGAAAATACTTGTGTGCCCTAATTTTTTAATTGAACATTCATTGGTTCTTAATCTGAATTAATTTTCATCATACACTGTATACATTCCTTATTTTTTTTTAGGGTGAACCTTCTGTTCACAAGAATGGTAAAAACTCTAATATGGAGCGTAGCTATGTACGGCGCGGAAACGTGGTCGCTGAAGCAGGAGGATAGACGTAGATTGGAGGCTTTGGAAATGTGGGTGTGGAGAAGAATGGAGAAGGTGAAATGGACCGAAAGGAAAACAAATGAGGAAGTACTAGAAATGGTGGGGGAGGAGAGGGTTTTGTTGAGAGAAATCCTATGGAGGCAGGAAAAATGGATGAAAGGCGTATTGAGCGGTAGTGGAATGTTGAAGACGGTAATAGAGGGGAAAATTTTAGGAAAATGAAGAAAGGGCAGGAACAGGATAGGGATGTTGGACGGGATGAAGGGAGGAAAGAAGTACACAGAGATGAAGAGGGACCTGATGTAGATTAGGTTTTCTTAAGAGTCACAAAATATTTATTTGATAGTTACGTCCATCCGAAAACCTACCTTAACCGGTAGATTACCTAATAATAATAACTTCTGTTCAAACGAGAAAACTCATGCAATTAATGTATTGCTATACGTGGGCTCTTTTGCACTAATCACGTAAACTCAATTTTTTAATTAATTCTTTATTAATTTTAGTCTACGGCATATTCGTCCTTATAATTAATATAGTTCATCCATGATGGAAATCATAGCCTGGATCTGTCGTTTGTGCTCTGAACACCAAACTCGTCATTTCGATTCGGTCTTGCAAAAAACATTGGCATCGATGAATGGAGTTACATTCCGTCCGAATGCGATATTTATCACTGCGAAAAATCATTAATTTTATCTCTTATTTTTAAAATATGTGAATTACCGGAATTATTAATTTTTTTGCTGAAATTATTACTTTACTAGCAAAAACACTATGCATTATTTGCGAGGATGAATTACAAATCGGGAGTGGCAAATCCTTCAACACTAGGATGGTGCCAAATGCTGAATGGTTTTTGAAGTAAAATTCCCATAAAACCTTTCTTTCATATGGTATTCAGACATAATTCAACAAATAAATTTTAAACCTCTTTGTAGAAAATCTTTTAGAGTCGATCAACTGAACACATTAACTCTTTAAAGCCTCTTGTTTAATTTGTTTAATGCAGTACTCCAACATAATCACATTTAATACATATAATGGATTTTTCTCCTTTGAATTTTTTCCCGTAAACAGGGTAAAATGGCTCGCCAAAAACACATATAAAAATCTTTAAAGCCATTTGAATCACATTATGCGCCTATTTGAACAATGAAATCTGTATCTCTTGCATAATTTCTTCCACGCGACTGAGTTACCTCTACATACTTCCTATAGAAATTTTCAAAATTTAAATGCATGCATGATCTCCCTTCATTTCTCCGTAAGTTGATTATTTGTGTGTGTCGTGTACCAAGAATCAATGCTTTCCTTTCGTCTATTGAAATCATTAAAAAATAGTATATGATTACCCAATCGAAGAATGAAGAGAGCCTTTTGAATTATATTTCTATGAATGAGGATTATTTTGAAACTTATTGACTGGAGATATTTCCATTGCCGATATTATTATCTTGATTTTAAATGTCATAAGCCTTTTCATTTGAGTACATTCGTGAATGAGTAACGGTACAAATAGCAACTAATAATACACTGAACGTAAATTCATTGTAGTATATCTAAAACTCCTCGTATAAAACTAATGCTACTTACTTTTCTCTTTCATTAATTAAGGGAAATGATATACCTTTCTGTGTATCACCATACATTTAGCTATGTTGTTCAATGTTGTCTATCACATTTACGAAACATTCTTCAAGATTCTCCGTTTTCATCAAATTGTTATTTCGGAAAATAATTTAGTGCACTGCTGATAATTATCCGTTTTACTTTATCTTCACTTTTCCTTTTCATATACTTGATCACCACTTCAAAAATTCACGCTTTTAGATCAAGGAAGTACTTAGGATTGTCAGCTGGTTTAATTAATATATTTATATCTCTAATTAATGTCCAAATTTCCATGAAAACGGTTAGAAAATCAGTTTTTTTTAGTAGTTACTCGGGAAGCAGTTTTAGAGACATAAGAGATGGATTGGAAAAGACTGAAATCTAGCGGTGTTACATTTCGTAACTGGCCCTTAAAGGGAAGAGGCATAATGTGAGTATATTGGAGGGTTTTGGGGTAATAATTAGGATTAATGTTTTTAAAGCAAGTTCATAAAAGGAAGAATGTGTTTGAGGAAGGTTAAGTGAGGGAAGTGGGATGTTTATGGAGATTTTCAAAGGAAAAATATGCGTAGACAAGGAAAAGTATTATAAATGTTATATGAAAAGTGTTATAATGTCTTGAAGGTCATGAACAATGGGAGGGGAGCATAGAAGGGATCTGTGCAACTTCCGCAAACAAACTTCTCGTCTTTTACTTCGGGGAAAATACGATAGTTTTTATTTTAATAACCCCATAGGGATCGACTCAAATAATTGGTCATTGGCCTTTGTCTGTGGTGATCATCATATCAGTTGGATAATTTAAGTAACACATTCCTCAATAATTACTGTACCAGTCTATAGATTCATAAAATTGGTCACAGCTCATATCTCCGTAATTGCCATTCTATAATAAGATCTATAGCACACTGGTTATCGTATATAATAATTGTATGAATAGTTTTCTGCTGAAGACTCAAAAAGAATGTCGTCCAGAGCACGAATTCCATTGGCACCTACTCAAGAGGGATTTATGTTGGACTGAAGAACAGTTAAACACGAAAATGAGGTTTTGAAGAGGCTATAAACCCACGGGAAAATTTTATACGCCTTTGGGCAGCGAGTGGAATTTTATAGATGGTCGACAATGGCCACTTAAATTGCAGTAGTGCCATATAAGCGGTTTTAGCGAAGCATAAAACAATTTGTGAGAATCAAGTGACGAATGTTTCTTCTCTCAAACCATAAATATTTCACTAAGTAAACATATACGAACATATCCTCATGTATGTTCTCTTTGCAATTAATCAAGACAAAATGTATGATTTTGAACTACGATTCAATTACATGATTTTTAATATCGTGAAAATGTATAATAGCATACATTGAGGAGTATTTTTTTTGCTCCAGTTAGACCCCATTTGCAATATGCCGCAAGTATTTGGGATCCTTGGAAGAAAATCTGGCAAAAAAAATAGAGTCCAGAGAAAATCCGCCAGATTTGTTAAAAATTGTTATAAAAAGAACACAAGTGTGACAGGTCTCTTAGGGGATTTAGGCTGGGAGCCACTTAAAGGAAGAAGGGAACAAGCGAGGCTTAGACTTTTAGAAAGATTCAGAACCAGCGAGTTTAACGATGACACTAAAGGAATTACAATGGCCCTACACTACTTAGGTAGATAAGACCACAAAGATAAAATAAGGGAGATAGATTCCAATACAGATAGATTCAAATGCTCATTCTTTCCCAGAACAATCAGAAATCGTAATAATAAGAATCCGAAGTCACTTTAGAAATATTAAAAACATTTAATTTACAAGTTGGAACAAAATTAAACATTGCAAAGATATTAGGTGTATCTGTAGGTGTGTGTGTACGTCTGTTGGTAGTCTGTGTGTTTGCATGTGTGTGGGTTTTCAGGGTTTTACCATGAATGTATACAATATTTCGTTTGTGGATTGTATAAATTTGTTGTTTTTGCATGCGGTTTTCATCTTAATTACGGGTGGTGCCCCAACACACGCCCTTGCGGCGGCTTATGGGGTATTAAGTAGATATACTCGTACGTAGATGTATTTTTACCCTCTAGAGCATTGTAATCCTTATAATTTACTGTGACAACTACATTTACGAGCCTCTCTTACTTAAGCTGCAACATTCTGATCGAAAATAAATATTAATTAAAATATAACGAGTGCATCATAGGAATTTGTTTATATCTGTTGCTACGAGGTGTTTCAGACCGTTTTCCTATTTAACCAATATTCAAAAACTATTCCATACAGGTGAAGGGTAGTGTAGGTCGAGGGTCACAAAAGAAGAAGGATGAACTCATAGGGGAGCATAGATGTAAAATTTAAAAATTAATCCAAATGATGATGCGGTTCTGAAATACTACTGGTTCATTTGAAGTCCAGTCATATTTGGTATGAAAAGTGAATAATAATAACGTTGCAAGTTCCAGTGATTTTTATTTTTAGAACAACCAATTTCATTGAATAGTCGACTTCACCTAATGATGCTGACTATTTGATGATACCGGTCGTGTTTAAAATAAAAATCAATGAACCTTTAAAAAGTTATTATTATTCACTTTTTATCATTAATTTCCATCAAATATAGGCGAAAACCATGGAACTCCCATCTGGTATTTTTGCCATCAAAACAACAGGAAGGGACGGTTACAGAATCAATGGAGGTTTTATTTTAGAAAAGTAGCTGTATCGCTATCACGGAATCGAAGTAAACAAATTGCTGGGAGAAAATCTTGATTGAAAACAAATAAATTTTAAATTTGACAAATCGAATTTTTTTTATATTTCTCCTCAATAATGATACAGGAGATGTTAAAAAAAACATGGCATGCCATTGGTTATCATTTAACCAAATGCAAAAATCGACATAGACGACTCACTTTGGCATAAGTGCGTTTATACGAGTTTGTGTGCGAAGATTGGCATGAATTTGTGTGTTTTGCATTTGCGTTTGTTTTATTCTTTATTTCCGGGTGGTGACCTAACACCCCCCGCCACACGCCCTTGCGGCGGGTTGGAGGTATGTGCATCTACACATAGATATAGATGCAGACGCCTCCAAGATGCCTGCTCAATAACAAAACTTTCTTCGAACCTCTACCAAATTTCTATATCATATATTGGAAAAATCTGCAATAATGGTTCGCGAAACTTAAAATATTTTTCTCACAACTCTTAATCATTCCTTAATTTTTAATGTATAGTTCATTTGTTCCTCCGTTAATCCCCTGGTTTGCTCCGCATTTCCATCGGTGGATCCTTGACTACCTCTCCCATTCAATCTCTCTCGTATACACTCAACACTTCTTGCCTTGAAAAATTCATTCCTCTCTCGTCGGACGGTAGAGAAGGAAAGCGAAATCCCTCCCTCTCCACTTCCACTTCGTTTTTCTTTCTTTTTCCCTCCAAGATAGCCCTTCCGCCATTAGGGCGCCTCTCAGGCACCCCCTGTCGGGGATTTACTCGTTGCAGTCATCCGAAGACACGTCCCGTCCCTACTCCACCTCAACAGAAGATAGATCTCGAAAAGAACAATACGAATACGTTTCATCAATACGAATCGTGATCATATTGCCAAGGGATATCCAATGAAAGAACATGGGAGGGATGCTGTCCCTTCGCGTTGTTGGAATGCGCTGTGTGTTCGGGAAGTCATGAGGCTTATTCGAGTCGAAATAAGATCTGTTGATTTTCCCGACAAGTTCTACCCCATAAAGCTTTTGCAGAGGGTGTTTAGCGGGACTTAGTTAGATGAGAAACCGCAGGAAGGTAGGTGGGTAGGTCATCGGAGTTGGGTTTGAATTTCAATGTGGGTCAGACGAGCAAACATAATTTCGAGTTCAGGTAGAATCAGTTCGACCTGAACTAATTCTTCTGAATTCTTGCTGTAAGACGCAACCTTAGAATTGATGTACCATTGTGAAATGCATTTGTCTTCTAATTCTTCCCGTCATATTTTGAGTGCTTTAGTCGCGTAGAAGAGTTTTGCTCAAGTGCGTAGAGACCAATACTATGGGATCATTGCAGCGAGTTACGAACGATAAGTGGCTGCAGTGTGCGTTGTCTGGGGCATATACACGTGGAAAAGAAAAAGGGAGCGCTAATCAGTTTATTTCGTACATGCTGTACTATGTTACCTCTATTACCAGGAGTGTTTCAAGTGATTGGCACCACCAGTTTTCCTGACGAATTTGTTAGAATTTAGACTTTTCGAGTGATATGATTAAACATGCTATAGGACTTGATAGACATGCTTTAGGTCTCGATAGGTACATCTACCTCTACATAAATACCCTGCGAGCCACCCAAAAGGTGTGTGGAAGGGGATGTAGCACCATTAGGGAAGGGCAAGGGTTGAGGGGTTGGGGGTTAGGTGAGGAAATGTGGGGGAACCTGTAAGAAAAAAATTTATTTATACATACATATATATATATATATACACACATACATATATGCATATATATACATATATAGAAACATACACATATGTACTGTATACATATCCTCGCGCAGTCCCTAACCTGTACGTTATTACTTATTGTAATGAACTAAGTCCTGGGGAATTTCGGCGCGCCCATTATGACATTACCATGCCAGTGTAAAATTAAAATGCATTATTTACCTGTCTAGTTCAAGTGCAAGTGAAGAGAAGATTTTCCAAGGAGCCATTTGGAAAGAAGAAATGCGTTGAATGGCTTTCACAGTGCTAAAGTATAAAAATATAATTAAAAGCCAAAACATTTCCCTAAGAAAAATGTTAATTTAGCATTTCCAAGAAGTTCCTGGCATAGGTATACTTGTATAAATGTGCCAAAACGAGCTTCTGCATGTACTTAAATAATATTACTTTATTAGTAATATTACTGTCATTATTAATTTTACAAAAATTTGATGGTAAAATACAATGGAAATCGAATCTATAAACAATTATAGCAATGTCCCAGAACTAATAGCTGTCATTGCTAGGACATACGAGAAGCTCAAAATGTGATTTTTATAAAACTAGCATATTATATACTGATTTACTTTATGACTAAACATTTGATATGTAGGCAGCATATTTATTTTGCATTCTCATAAAATTGAACCGAATGTTCAATTAACTTGCAAGATTTGCAGTCGAATCAATTAACTAATGTAATCAAACCAATCAGATTTTCCTTAAATATTAATTATCAATTACTTATTATTATTATATAATTATTATTAATAGTATATTTTGTTAATTGTAATCAATTCTAGATTAATTATAATAATATAATATTAATTCTTAAGTATTTTTATCATTAAATAATTGTGACATTTTGTTTTTATATATATTTATGACCATTTAGAAAATGCTTTGTGATCCTTTGAAACTTAATACGTAAAATAATTATTTTGTAAAGCGATATTCCTGAAGAGTCTCTTTGAAAGAATAAATTGCAATTTATTTATTTATTTCCATTATACAAACTCATGGTTATCATATTATCATCATCTGATACCCTTTGGGGCATTGTCATAACTCAGAAATAATCATGTTAAAATGGAGAGAATTTTCATGGCGACGTTTGCAGGCTATGATAGAGGGGAGAACATCAGGCAATCTAGGTAAGGGGATAAGGATAAGGCATATTAGACGAAATAGAGGAAAGTATGAATAATTGAAGAGATGTTTGCTGTAGTGTGAAGTGTTAGGTATTGTATTTTTAGGCAAGACTAAGAAATTTAGGTTTTTGCCCATTCATAACCCATACAAAATGGTCACAGAAAATAACAATATTAATTTAGAAATTGTGGTACCTTCACAATAAAAGTAAGGAATTGGGGAATCTTATAAAAGTCTATTGCTAAACATGTTACACATGGAAAGCATTTAATATTTAAATTCTCTTTTTTTGATAATGACGTGTGCTGAGAGTTGATATTTGCATCAACTTTTCCCATTGTTTATCGGACTTTATTCGTCAAGTACTACAGGAAAGAATTATTTAGGCAAGCAGTTGAGTACACTCTAGATCTCGCATTTTGAGAAACGTGCTCTGCGTGTTATAAATCTGCCCTATCACCTCATAAGAGATCGAGGGAATGGGTGAAGTTACGCAGCAAAACTTTTGGCTCGTAAAACACAAGCGAGAAACTGCCGCATTAACCCTTCATCCAGCTGTACGAAACGTTGAATACATTTGCAAGAATCTTTCCGGCGAGTTTTACTTCCCGGCAAGTTGGCATTCCTTAGTTTTTTCAGCCATAAATCCTTTCCATTCTGTCGCACGAAGAATTCGATAAACCATTGCAGGAAATGAAATTCCGGAGTCGGCATTAATCTTTCATAGGACCTCAAAAAAGGAAGAGTAGCCCCGCAGAGATTCCTTTAATTCAGGAGTGAGAGAACATTTCTGGCGGAGTAAATCTCCGAAGTCGTTTGTTTTTCTTCACAGTGGCTCAATAAAGGATTCCAAACATATATTAAAATTACTTTGTCAAACAGCTGAACGTAATGTTACTAATTTAAAATCCCACGACAATCTTTTGTGACCAGTTTTCTTGACAGGTGTAGGAAAAAACTGACTGGCAATATTCGACGAAGTTTCAATCCGATGTCGTATCTTCTCCTCAAATTTAGCTTTAAAGTTATGTGTTTCATCGGTTTCTATCATTCTCAATGATATCTTTTTCGTAAAATATAAATGATTTTTTTAAATCTCTAATTAAGCGTAAGTTTTTCTTTGAATATTTTATTATATTAATTTTTTTATGTTCAGTCCAACTCGTGTAAAAAATGCCAATGCTTCAAATTGAATTCTTACTTAATCCCAACAATAATTTTCATGTCAAATAAAACATCCGATTTTGCGTCCTCGGCATTCAACTTTCCAAGTATGGTGGCCAAAGTTCTCCACGCTACTTATATTTCATGCCGTGCACGAGAGAAGGGGACGCCTCCAGTCAAGTTGGTGAAAGTTTTGAGTCTCGAAACAAGGTGCTTATCACGTGTGCGCTTGTGCGCATACATTCTTGGAAGAGGTGCTGATAAGCGCCAGCACAGTATGACAAAACCACAGCGTTAAATATGGAAAATTTAGCTAAGATACAAAAAATATCTTTGTCCTTCACTTGATTTAACCCAATGTTTGTCAAGATAATTTTTTGATAAATCCTCGCACTATACACTTCTATATTCCTAAACACCAATTATATTGATAAAAATTATCGTTTAACACCATGATAAATATTACAATAAGTCATCCGATTATTATGCATACTTTTTTCTTCTCTTAATTCATCCAAAATATGTATTATTTTCCTCCCTCATTTCCATTTAAACATAATTTTTATTGTTATTTTACCATATTATAATTTTTTTTGAAAGTATAGGGTCAAAGGAAAGATCCAGACTATCCGAGATTCCACGATACATTTCTATACCTCTCCCAACAAAACATAACTTGACATCCGTTACTACAGTAAACCCTTCTTCAATCCTACGTATTTGGTTCATCCCTTCATTCCGTCTAACATGTATATCCTATTCCCACTCCTATTTCGCTTGCAAAACGTTTTCTTCTCTATCATGGTCGTCAGCATCTAATTACCATCAAAATGCTCAGCATCTATCTTTGAATACCTATAACACAGGCCAAGAGTGGTTTTGGTGCCAGAGCTTTTAATGCTGATTTAAAGAACAATTGGGGTGCTGAATCCAATTATGACACTAGTTTTTTCCTATCAGCTATAGTTTTCAACATATAGATATGTTGTTACTTACGTAAAAAAATCTTCTACATGATGATATGGGAATATTATATTAATAATTATCTCATTGGCCTACAATATAGAAATATACATAAAACCTATTGACAGTTTATTGAAAATAAAAGGAACACCGCAGAGTGGTTATAAATTAGTATATTTATAGATTTGTTTAATTTTGAAAATTATTTTCCGGAATATATCAAATATTAAAACAACTAATCGTAAGATGTGCCATATCTAAAAAGTAGAGCTGTTAAATAAAAACGGATTTCATATTTGGATTCAGCTCTACAAATATAGTTAAAATCATCACAAAGGTTCCCGGCACAAAAAAAATTTTTTTTGTAGGCCTGTGTAATCAATTCCATTTCCTATCCCACCATGCGCCAGCACTTCCTCATTTGTCCACTTCACCATTTCCACATATTTATTCCATATTTCCACACCCATGTCTCAGAAGACTCAACCTACGCGTATTATCATGTTTCAAAGACCATGTTTCCGTGCTGTACAAAACTGCGGCCCATATCAAGGTTTGGACGAACCTTTTCTTGACATACTTACAGGGTTCGTCCGAAAACTAAGTGTACTGAGCTCAGGAAAAAAATTTATTACACTTTTACATATCTTAAGCTAATATTCCTCAAAATAGGACCCTTGTGAGTCGATACACTTGTTCCAGCGGCGTTCCCATTCCTGGAACGCTCCCGCGAAGACATCATCGGGAACCTCTCGAAGATACGTCGTCACGGCCTCTTTGATGGCGTCCAAAGTCCCGTATCGCGTTCCTTTCAAACTCCTCTTTATCTTCGGGAACAGAAATAAGTCCGGTGGTGCCAAGTCCGGGCGGTAGGGCGGGTGCGACAGCGTTGCCACGCCGTGCTTGGCCAAGAAGTCCGACCCGACAAGCGCGGTGTGAGACGGCGCATTGTCGTGATGCAGCCGCCAGATGTTTTTGATCGCTGGCCGGACGCGGGCGACTCGTTTTCGAAGCCTGTCGAGCACTTGGACGTAAAATGCAGCATTTACAGTTTGTCGTTCAGGTACAAATTCGTAGTGGACGACTCCCCTTTTGTCAAAAAATTTGATCTGATCAGTACACTTATTTTCCGGACGAACCCTGCATTCAAACTCCTTGTCATCAATTCCCTTATCCTCGCAAAAGCCTATTAGAGCTCAATTTTTTGAGCTCCTATTTTTATATCAAACTTAGCTTTTCCGTTTCTACATGATCATTGTACTGTGTTCGCGTGTTATCATCCAATACCAATCATACTTACCTATATAATGCTTTCAGCAATGTTCGCAACTCCTCGGTTGTCTAGCAAACTTTATCTTCCGTGAAACTGACTTTATGAACTCTCTGCCAACTTTTATTCCTATATCCAGGTCTTCACATGCCATTTTTATCATATTATCTACAACTACGTTGGAATGTAAGGAAGATAAAGGTCACCCCTGTCTTACCCCACTTCCAAACGCAGCCATTCCAACTACATCCGTACATCCCACTTGCCCAATGCGAGACATACACAGATTAAGGAAAAGTCACCGATCCTTCCAATCCACTCATATTTTCCGCAATACATTAATCAATTGTATTTTATTATCTCAAATATAATTCTACTCGAAAATAGGAAACTAATAAATAAATGCTGATTGTATTTTTTATTCCTCTATATTAGTGACCTAATTACTGCTGTTGCACCACGCGGCCACTGAATTTACAAACCCAAACTGATCATTCCTTTATCATTAGTAATCATTTTCCCCTCTCTCCATCCTCTCATTTATAACCCATAGAACATCTTTGGTGGCGTGAAAATTTAAACTTGTTTATCTATAGTTCTTCGGTATGGTTTCCCTTCCATTTTTTAGGTTTCAAAGTAACACTGGACTGATGAAATATTCCGGCTTCATTCCCTCTCAAAATTGTTTCGATACAATTGATAGAAACCCTTGTTTCGTATACATATGTTTGTTATATATATATATATTTGACTTCCTACCACTGCTTTCGGGCTCTCCTCTGCCTCAGTTATGTTCCTAATTCCTCTGGAGAAAGGTGGTTGCACCACCGAAAATTCGAGAATTAGTGAGTCCCTTTTTGTGTGTTTTGGTTTCTGTGTTTGCTGTGACTATTTAGTGAGTTTCATTGCGCACGTTCGTGGCTTTTCCGGGAAAGTGAATATATATATATATATATATATATATATATATATATATATATATATATATATATATGAAGTCACTTTCTTGAAAAACCCACGAACGTGCACAATAATGTAAATTCACTAACTAGTCGACAAACACAGTTATGTTATATGTTATAAACATATACGCTAAAAAAAATATGTATATACAAATATATATATATCTTTGCGGGTCGCGGTGGTCTAGTGGGTAGAGCGTTGGACTACTGACCGGAGGGTCCCGGGTTCGATTCCCGGGCAAGGCACTTTGGACACCTGCAAGTCCACCCAAGCTAGTTGATTTTTCGGGTACCAGATCTTCCTGGGAAACCATAACCGGCACAGGGAAAGGAACTGGCCCCCCTACCCTGATGTGTGAATATTCACACGCCGTCGGGCTTGGTACATGGGTGAGCTCTACCATCACCTACTAAACCGACCTTCGGGTTGATTACTGTGTTTATGGTTTATATATATCTTTGAGATTAACGCTCTCCGGCGACACACAAACATACAGATACAAAATATTCAACACACAGAGACACTAAGAAAGGGCTCTCACAGTCAGTGATTCTGATGACGACGGTCGTGCCGTCGAAACGTAAAATACATACTGTGATTGTCCTTTCTTCGTGTCTCTCTGTGTTGAATATTTTGCATCTGTGCGCTTGTGTGTGTATTTTTTTAAGGTATTCTACCGGTTAAGTTAGGTTTTTGGATAGACATAACTATCAAATTAACATTTTGTAACTCCAAACAAAACCCAATCCAGCAACCTCATCTACCTCAGGTCCCTCTTCATCTCTGTGTATTTCCTGCCGTCCAACATCCCTATCCTGTTCCTGCCCTTTGTTTGCTTGCCCAACATTCTCCCCTCTATTACCTTCTTCAACATTCCACTACCGCTCAATACGCCTTTCATCCATTTTTCTTGTCTCCATAGGAGATCTCTCAACAAACCCCTCTCCTCACCCACCATTTCCAGTACTTCCTCATTTGTTTTCCTTTCCTATATATATATATATTCTGATTCTGATGACGACGGCCGTGCCGTCGAAACGTAAATATCCAATGTAAGTGTCCTTCTTTTATGTTTCTATGTGTGTGGTGTTTGTTGTCTTAGTGTTTGTGTGTTTGTGCGTCGCCGGAGAGCGTCATTTCCAAGAGTATATATATATATATATATATATATATATATATATATATATATATATATATATATATATATATATATATATGTACGCACAATATTTGTATAAAAAGTATTGATAGCAATTTTTTCCTGACGTGTTAGTGAAGTGTTGCATTCAGATCGTCGGTTAAATGTAAATGATCGCAGATCGTATAGGCATTGATTTGATGATGGTGAATATCATTATCACTGAAAATTCGATTCTCTAATCCCCTTGGATCTACAGTTCCGACTTAGCACCAGCAGACTGTCCTATCCCTTCTTAGAGAAATTCTCCTTCAAATAACACCACCATGGGACCCCAAGTACCGTATAAGTAGCTTGCTCGCGTACCCTTAAGATCACGAAGACCTTATGCAATAGAGTCGCGACGATTCCCCCACCCCATTATAGTCCCGACTTGACACCAGCAGACTATTTACTATTCACAAAAGAGAAGCTTTCCCCCGAAGGATACCGCCGTGGGACACTAAGTGTCATCAAAGAAGCTTGTACGCGTACCCGTAAGCACCTTCCGGAATCCTCCGCCTACAGTGAACCTTCAAGTCGTAAAAAAGCCGTTGGGAAAAGTGTGTCGGCGCTCAAGGGATGCCCTTTGAGGAATTTTGAGGCATTGTAGCAACACGAGGTCTGTTCAAAAATTATTGCGAATCTTGAATTTCCGCGGGTTACGTGTATTTTGATCTTTTGTGGCGTTATGTTGGTACGTACGTCTCTCACTTATGCCGAAAAGTTCGGCCATTTCTAATCTTCGGTTAATTGTTGACAGCTGTTTTGCTTGAACGTGTTTTGGCTCGTATTCGGTTTTTACCTGTTCCAAAAAATGGATCAAAGAATCTGTGTCAAATTTTGTGTGAAAAACGAAATTAAGTGCCCGGACGTATTCCGAATGTTGACTGTGGTGTCTGTCTTAATCTATTTTTCTGAAGCTTTTCCCGAAACTTTGAATGCTTTACGTACGCATATAGTATATGTGCATATACATACACATACAAGCACGCTCAAAGAAATATATTAATTTGTATTTAACACCGTATGTCAGTATATTTATCGTACATCGTAAACTCTTTAATTGCTGGTTCCAATCACTTCGCCCTCTCGCCGTTGTAGAGAGATACAGTGGCTGTAATGTGCCTCGTCTGGGGGTACCGCAGTTCCGCCAGTCGCGTGACCTGAGGATGGAAGGATAGGATTTAATGGTGAGCGATGGCGTTCGTCTCATTGGTATGTGTTACCGGGCCGACGCCTTCGGTGTCGTAAATTGCGCGCCTCCTCCGGAAGAAAGACCGGAGGGGTATGGCGGTGAGTGTGGAATGATGTGAGGGTTTTAGCGCGGCCCCGAGGATTCCGTGCGTGAAGTGTCGGAAGCGAATTCAGAGTGGCGAGTCTGGCGGAGTTTTGCGAGGAAGCGGATGCAGGGGTGGCGGGTGGGTAGAGAGAGGAGACAGCGTCACACTCACGACGGAAGTAGAAGCATGAGAAGTGAAATTTGAAGAGCTGCACCAAGTTCCCCGCTGCACCAATTTAATTTATCCTTGACACGAATTACTTCATGAAGGGAGAGTACCTTACCGACATGAAGGTTGTAGCGACAGACTCATGATATTTTCTCAACAACTTTTACAACTCTTTTGTTTAGCATTATGTAAAATGTTTAATCCTCTCCCATCCCGCTCTTCTTCTCTCTCACTTCACTACCAGCGGCCATTGAAATGTCTTCAAAAATAATTCCTATTTTTTACCCATTTTTGTTCCTATTGAGCCGTTTGGAATCATCACAATGCGGAAGAAGTCAGATCCAACCCAATTTCATCTTTCGATCCACTACGTTTTTGTTAATTTCGACCGAGTGATTGGCGGTTTTGTGACTTATCTTGTTTTCTAAACTAGCAGTGAAACTATTGATTATCATTATTGATTTTGTTCTACTTTCTCGTAATACTTAATTTTAGATTTGAAACCCGAGATTCATATTTCCAAAAAATGGCAGCAATACGAATTACATTTGTAGCGTAGATATTTTTTACTATCAAAAAATTTATCCAAATGCAAAAAAATATGTATTCACTTTTTTAGTGCTTCCCATCCACTCATCCACCCTTCCTGACTCCTAAAAACTTTCCTTCCCCACCTCCTCTGAATTCTTGGCACTTGCGTTCCCCCATCTCCTTCGTAAGAAAGCGCTGAGCTCGTCAATACGATTAATCTTCTTTGGACTAAAACCTTCGGGTATTATTTCTAGGCACAAGATTAATTAATTTTTCTTCGTGCGTAGTAGCTTATCTTTGCCCTAATATATCTCTCTTGAGCATCAGTTGGGTCACTATAGCGACCTGAATTATGGTCGTGAGTCAGAGTGACGATGATTGGCGACTAAAAGACTCGTGCAATTGTGGAAAAAGTTTTAGTTGGGCCAAAGGTGAGTCATAAAATGGCAATCATGGAAAAAATTAAAATTACATCAAATAGCTCAATGAAATATTTCAAGCATAAAAATTATTATTTTTTTAAGTATAAAAATATTTTTGATTAAATAAGAATGCACCAACAAAAGCTAAAAAATCATTTTTATATGATTGAATTATCACTAAAGCAACAAGAAAAAACACATCATAAAAATGATATTTTTACAAGTTAAAAGCCGGAGGGGTCAGATCCCGCCGTCTTCCAAGGAAATACCGTAACTCCGGCCTTTCTCTTGCACTATAGAGAGACGTATTGACTGAAGCGATAGTTTTGCTCTGTCACCGTGTTGACACTGAATGATTGGGATTTCATCAATGATGCTGAAACGGATGACACTGTGTTTAATCTCAAATTCTTCTAGTAGACATCACCTGGTGGAAGGGTGCTATTCCCCGAAGAGGATTTTTAACCCTCGATGCAGACATCAGTCCCAGAGCACATTGCTCACCGCATTGACCCGTAGGCTTTAATTTTGTCGATGGCGTCGGATCTCGTTGTTAATCTCATTAGTTTTTGGGTGGCAAATGTGGAGAAAGTGTTGGGTTCAGCGCGTGTTACTCCAGCTCGGATGTTCAATTACGTACCCTGTAAACTACACTCGTCCGCTGAGATTCCGGCAACGGTTGGCCCTTTATTTTCTATCTAACCCTGGAATTATCGTGTTGGGCACCGATACTCGCCTATTAAATTTCCTAATGGGCACCTCATTTGGCTTGAATTTGAAGCAATGGCTATTCATAGATACGTTGTTTTGAACGAAATGGTGTGATGTGTGGTCATTTGTTCTGTTTATATGCCCCACTTTGAGCGTAATTAAACAGAGCCCCTTTTTTTAGGAATTCACCATCGTTGGGAAGAATCTGTTTAATCCAACGGGGCGGGAGTCATATTTTGTTCATGAAATTCACATTTGAATCGGAAAAATATCGCACGAGTCAGAGAGCAGCTTATTCCTTTGCAAAATAGAACTATTACTGTGGAACTCGTGGGCAATATCATTTGTAAAATCAATACGGGAAATTTGCAAAAAAAATGATCCTTTCCAGAATAAATATATGCTTCTACGATCCGTAAAATTATTTTGAAAGGTATTTTTTTTAATATTTCAGAACGATACTCAAATGTTGACTCTAAATAATTATGAATTTATTGATAATGCACTGATAAAGATTTCATTCACTGTTGTAAAACATTAGATAAATAACTGATAATTTCAAATATATTGAAATATTTAAAACTTTGTGGAAAATTTTAACCATCAATATCTCATCACGCACGTGAAAAGAGTAAGCTAAAAGGAAGATTAATTGTGTTGATTTCGCCATGAAAAACTTTCATTCGTTCATTACTCAAAGACTTGAGTTATTCGATATTTGATATTCACTAGTTTTTGCGATTAATATTTTCTCTAACATTTTTAAGCATTGAGTCAAAGAATCGAAAATAATTAATATTGTTTTCAAGATATTGGATTACAGTTGCGTATGCATGTAAATTTGCTTCATTATACATGAATGCAAGATGAATTTTAATTGGCATACTGCGTAAAGCCTAAGAATTTTCTAGGTCATTTCTGCTCTCAAGAAAGAATTCGTAAGTACTTAAAAAGAGATTTTTGTAAGTATTATGCAATATATTATTCTGCTGAATACTTCGGATTTAAGTTTTCTAAGGGAGACATATTGTGCATAGATGTAGTACGGTAAGGGGGGTAAGTAGCTTACATGATTTGCATAACAAATTCTGTAAAACGAGATTTTAAATTGCAGCATTAAATAACTCGCGTACCATCTCATCTCTTCTGTAGTTGCCTTCTCAGCTATTAGCACACGCGATAATGAGGCCGCCTGTGAGTTTAAAAATACATTTGGTAGTTCATATTAAATAACACTGTGTCAAAAAAAACTTAAGTATTTTGTTTTTCTTTTACATATGTCGAGATTTTTAAAAAATATTTATTCCTGAATCAAAAAACACATTGTATTTTTCCACCAATTTTTTTTGGTACGACTAGTTCCGACGCATTGTCGTCATCCTCAGGTCATTGTGTTTTGTTTTACTTCAGTCACAATGGATTTCCAAAAAGTTAAGCCTGAAAACATCGAATATAAATATGTATTATACTAGTATTATCCTCGAAATTAATTAAATATGAATTTTAATGAAAGTATTCCCATATTGATAATAGACTTTTTTCCTCGATTGTTCCAAGCATCGGTTTTCTGTATAATCTGGAGGAATCAAAAGCGTAAATCTGACAACGCATCGGATCCCTATTGTGAAAAAATCAACCTCTTTCCCTTTTTATAGTCTTCATTCTCGACGTGACTCCAGAATTGCCTGCTAAAATTCTCGATTTAACCGCGAAACTGGAAATACGTTAAAAGGAAATACAGAGCGCTTTGACTACATTAACCAATTTTCCGAAAGAGATTCTTTTTCAAAAAGGACGGGATTTTCTAAAGAAGAGAGGAGAGGTGCCCGAACGGAACGTTTTCGAATTGCCAATTCGAGAGTAAAAAAAAAATAGCGGAGCGGAGGTTGATCGAGACGGGGGGGTGGGATTCGGGGATGGCGGAGGCGGCGCGCTCCCTCTCCGAATGCAATCATTGCCCGGAGAGAGTAATTCGGTCCACATTTCGTGCCAGTGCTCGTTTGCGAGGAGCACGAAGAAAGATTCGAAATCGTTTTTCTTCACGTGAGTCGTTTTCGTGCACTTTCCAATCGCTGTCTGAAATTAGTAGGATGATCACTCAATACCACCAATTTGGTAGACGTTCTTACCTTACCTTTTTCAATCAATGATCTCTAACCATTTTTTTCCTAGCGGATGCGTTAATTTTCATTGTGTTTTTGATTGCTTAAGCGATATTCGATTTATATTTGAAAACTCTTGATGGGCAGAAAAATTTTATAATTTATTTCATATCAGTGAAGAATTTGTATGTATCCAAACGAGAATTATCCACAGTAATTACCGCTCTAAAACTCAGAACAAGCAATAGTAATACTGATCGCATAGGAATTTTTTTAATGATCATTCAGTTTTGAGATAATATCCAAACCATTAAAAAATGTCAATTAATAATTGAAGTGGCAGAAAAAGTGATTTATGCCCTTCACCCTATTATAATTGAATTAATTCACGAAGTAGGATTCGATACTAAAGATCGTGTATAGCATGGTCGATTCGGAGCATTTGGCTAACGACTAAAGAACAAAAATATCACATCAAAATGCGCATCCAGTGATTACGTTTTCCGAATGGAAATACCATAAAGATATAATCTGCCGTAAAACTAGCAGAGATCAATGAAAACTGAAAAACTTCGCCAGGAAATTTTTGTGTTACAATTGTATTAACAATGTCCATACCCTCCACCGAAGTAAATGAATCCATTATTTTTATGGTTTCAAACTAACCCTAATGTATAGTTTTATACCTAATGTATTCCATTGGAAAATCCTAACCAAGAATTTCGGGAAATTTTTCGGAAAACCCATCAGTAATTTTCATTTAATGGCCCAAATTCCACTCATTTACCAGCCAAAAAAAATATTGAATCCAATACCTGAATCGTATGTATTTATATTTTTCACCGAATTGCTGTGTCCAAATTTTTGGGTATTTCTAAAAACAAATACCAACATTACTAGCTGTTCAAATATTAGTCAATTTAACGCTGGAATGTCGTCATACCGAAAACCGGTCGGATGCGTTTATTTTTACTGCTGTGGTTTTATCTAAATTTTTGTTGTGTCACGAAAAATTCATACGATATCAAGTGTAAACAGATGATTTTTTTTAAATATCTGCAAATATCTCATTTGTTTAAAGTATTTTATAGTTGTTATAGAATTATTAATGTAATATATCTGCATATAGCTCTGACATAATTAAAAGTGGCACTGATTGAATACCATATTCTCATATTAGAAATGTATTCAGCAAACTATAATATAATATCTACATACCCCGCGACATAATTCTCCGCAAGACGAGTGGCGGGGGGTGTTCGGTCACCACCTAAAAAAGAGAACAAAACCACATTCCCAACCAACACATCCATGCAAACCTGCACCCATAATGGCGTATACATTCTTGCAAAAACCATTTTAACTTACACGCATGCAAATACATATACTATCAAATAACAAACACATGCACCTTAGAATATAGTAAAAATGTATCCGATAATGTGCTAGCTAGAATTTGAAAGTGAGAAGGCGAAATATAGTATATATTATAAATAAGCTAGTGTAATGACAGTTGAGATAAAATTAACATATATGGAGTGGAGACATATCAATAAAACAGTATTTTTCACGTATATCGGTAAACGATTCTATTATATCATTAATATCATTTTAGAAGATAAACCACCTTACTTACAATTGAGAACACCGAGTCATATTGTCATATCGACGATAATTATTGACTTTCAATGTGTAGGTTGCTTCATATTATTCAAGTACTCCATTGTATGATGAAAAAATAATAGAGCTGAAATAGGTAGTTTACCATATCGTACTTACACGTTAGGAATGCAATTACATTAAGTATATACTGAAAATTATGTACCATTTTTTTCTACCGCGATTTAATGCCAGTTTGCACAAATGCAATTCTTTCAATATCAACTGAAAAATTTTCTGTTTAATTTCTTTCACATATTTTTTACCGGGCACTTTTATCACATTTCTTTATCTAAATTGGAATGAATTTGTTATAATTTTCCTGACCTTTTTCATGTGATGTGCTCATCGCTAATGTCCCCATTAATTTCATCATTAACTTTGTGCCATAACTCTTGGTACAGTTTTTGTTTAACCCTTTGTTGACCACCCATGTGTTTCCCTCAACTATATCAGGTTATTGTGTAACGAAATTTGCTCGTTGACAATGGTGCGTGTGGAGTGCTTCCTTGCCTTATGGTTCAGTGTATTCCATGTACTCTCAAATAGTTTAAGGAGGCAGTTACCGAATGTTCGAGTCGGGCATTTTTTTGGGCATAATCTTTTTTTAATCAGTAGTTCGTTCTTTTTCGTGCTGCTCTCACATAATCCCTAACGTCACGTTTTCGTGATTCATTGCTGTAATATTATTGTCCATATTCATCGTGATTTGAATAATTGCTAGGTTTTAAATTCCGGTTTTTCGCAAAGCGATTGTTACTCTCCAATTTTTCGCCGAGGGTAAATAAAAAAAATTATATAAATTTTTATCTCGGGATTTAGACTTTGGCTCAGGAAAATTTGAAATACATTTTATTAGAGAATTTAATTTGGGCGGACACCCTTGTTATTACCCACAGACAAGTATCGACTACAAATGTATTTAGAATATATAGCAGGATTTAGAACATATTGCAATTTTTCTCACTTCACCATTCATGCATAGAGATAAACAGCAAAAGAAAAACAACCACATACTTGAAAACACGTCTGTGAGAAAATTATTATTATTATTAGGTAATCTACCGATTAAGGTAGGTTTTTGGATGGACACAACTATCAAATAAACATTTTGCAACTCAAAACCAAACCCAATCCAGCAACTTAATCTATATTAGGTCCCTCTTTATCTCCGTATACCTCTTTCCTCCCTTCATCCCGTCCAATATCCCTATCCTATTCCTGCCCTTTCCTCGCTTGCCCAACATTCTCCCCTTTATTACCTTCTTCAACATTCCACTACCTCTCAATACTCCTTTCATCCATTTTTCCTGCCTCCATAGGATTTCTCTCAACAAACCCCTCTCCTCACCCATCATCTCCAGTACTTCCTCATCTGTTTTCCTTTCGGTCCATTTCACCTTCTCCATTCTTCTCCACACCCACATTTCTCAAGCCTCCAATCTACGTCTATCCTCCTGCGCCTTAAATTCACAATGCAAGCGGATATTTATTAGAAGCTATTTTACGGTAACATGGCAAAATCATGTGGATCTAAAATATGGGACTAATGTTTCTAAAAATTTTTCATGCAAACATATTTTTTTCACATTTCACATCACACGAATGTAATGTGAAAATATATCTTTGCATAAAAAATTTTTAGAAACATTAGTCCCACATTTTAGATCCACATGATTTTGCCATTTTACCGTAAAATAGCTTCTAATAAATATCCGCTTGCATTGTGAATTCAAGGCGCAATTTTTTGTTGAAAAATGAAATAGAAATTCACTTTTTAATTTAAAAGTGCAAAATGAGATTCCTTTCGTCGAATTGACCTTCAAAAACGTTTTTAATGTGATTCAATGTGCCTACGTTTGACAAGGTATTTCAAAATTATCCCAACCGGCTAAGGTTTTCCGGGAGGTGCATGAAAATTACTGTTACCTAAAACCTTTTTCAATTTATTATTAAAATATGATATTAGTTTAATGAATCAATTTATAAAAATTAAACTTAAAGTAACTGACTTGCCTTGAGGCTCACCTGCGAGCAATTGACTTAAATGGCTCACTTTTTCTTTCATGGATATGAAAATGGCATCTGTGGCTGTAAACTAGTCTAATCCTGTGTGTGCGTAGTAAACTAGGATTGCTCCTCGAGTTGATATATATATATATATATATATATATATATATATATATATATATATATATATATATATACATATACATATATATATATACATATATATATATATATCCATTCCAGCGTCGGACTCCCAATATTTTATTGAGCCCACATCACTGGATCATTTGATGCAATTTGATTTGCCCGGGGAGATTCATATGATATCAATATTCATTAATCTTTGAAGGATGAGATAATTACGAAGGTGAAAAATTTCTTTACGAAGTATTTGGTGCGTGTTTCATGGCTTGCAGAATTCACTTTTCAATCTCGTTATCAAATTTTTTTCATGAAATAATTAGTCATTTAGCATACTTATCAAGCAAATTGGTACATTTCTAAGTACAGAGAAAGACTTCTATAAAAGAATAAGTTAGATGTAGTATTACACTCTGACTTCCTTGCCTTCCCATTTTAAAATCCTCCAATCATATGGTACAACTGATCATAAGGAACATATGGTAGCCCTTAAAGTTTATCACTTTAATCGATATACTACATACGCCTGTAGTATTTTCACTGGTCTTACAACTTCATTGTTATATAATACGTAATATCCCCATGTATATTGTCAGTACCTTATGAATTTAGGTAACTACTTCACAGAACTATTTGTATAATCCTCACAATACCTCCTCTAATTGAATCTATCCATATTCACATTCACCCCAAATACTTGATCCATGCTATTAATTTTAGCCTATTTAGCTTATTTTCATCTTTTACAAGTTCCAAACTAGCTTATTACTTGCCTAAAAATCATATTATATTTCTTCACTCACTTATATTTTTTCTTGCTTCCAGTTACGATATTTCTGTAGCCTTTTTTCCGTCCCAAGTAACAAATGCTATCTTTCGAGATTCCTCATCTTTAAGTGCAATCACCTCGTTATTTACATGTTCCTATTCCCTAACAGAATTTTTCGCTTCACCATGGCAGCAATCATCAAACTTCAATGCGATTATAATCATGGAAAAAAAATTTTGAAAAAATATTCAATTTGCCGGCAATGGCATAACGCGATTCTTGAGATATTCTTATTTTGCTCGACTAACTAAAATATGCTGATAAAAATCTGAGACCTGTTCATTTTTTTCAGAATTTTAACAAGGAGAGTTTAGTGTATCAAATTCTCCATACATGCCTACCCCACGCCTACTGGAGGTGCCTTAATTTTTTTAACCCGTGATTATTCCGTGGAGATTAAGTTTTTATGGCCGCGTTTTTGCATTCAAATAAAATACCTTCAATTATTATTAGTCCCTATTTCTATTCCTCTTAGTGTAACTCGAGGGCCAATTAAAATTCATCATTATTTCGGTTGAAAACGATGTTCGGAATTGAAAATGAGATAATGAGCTCTCGAAGTCATATTTGTCCATACTTGATATGTGAAAAATAATTTTATTTTTTATCTGGTTTATTACAATATTTTTCTTTGGAAAAATTCCTTTCATTGTTTTACAAAACAACGCGAAAATTGGCACACTTCTTCAATCATTCCTTTATTACGAATACACATAAGGCGACGTGATAGTAAATCATGTGTTTATTTGAGATTCTCAATTATTCTTTCATGCACACACTCAAAAAGTATTCTCCAGTATTATTCTTTCGGAGATTCCGAAGGACCGTAACACTTTTTCAGTCATGTTTTGTAACACAATATAAATTGGCTCCAAATACTCCAATTATTAAACCACATCAAAATCAATCTATACTTCTTCAATTTATTTTAGATTCAGTACTTCACTCTTGCAGTTTGGTAGTCTAACAAATCCAATGATAAATATCAAGTGGCAATCACAGTTCTCAAATACAAATTTTTATGAGAGTAAGCTGGAGACATTAGCAAATGTTTTTCTTCATTCAACTCAGGACTCCCTCTCTTAAAATCTTGTATATACCATTGCAAATGTAAACTCAAACCATTTTCCACGTACAATAGCGTAAAATCCGGAATTTTGTTTCAAAACATGTGTTTTAATGAAAATATCACGGCATCATCAACGTGAAGTCTTCGTTCATTCTCTTCTGCTCTCGTGTAACGCTTCACATTATGTATATATTAGATAAATGTCGTATTTAATTTTAAAATTAACCTACAAAGACTAAGAAAAAGGTCACATTATTATTCAAGAGAAAGTTTTGTTGCTAGCAATTAATTATAAAACTCAAAGACAAAAATTAAAGCTTTTATAAACACTTCAGCGTACGAGTTCACCTTTGTCTTACGCTCCTCAAAGGCATTCACATAACGTGAAACCGTGTTGGGATAATGGGGATAATGCATGATCTTTTGTGTACCAGAAAAATCTAAAAATAATGATAAACACATACGCTATAGATACCCAAGTTAAATTGTTCCATTTTCGTCAAATTACTACTTCATAATATTTATTGTATGGATATTTTTATAAAGTTTAAGACAGGAAGTTTTTTAGTACCACAGTAATCAACCAAGCGACTGGTTTGCTCAGTAATGGTAGAGCTTTCCTAATTCTAAATCCAATGCGACGTGCAAAATTCTAAAAATGAAGATGTTAATGGGAGCCAGTAAGTTCCTTTCCCGGAGACTGACAGTGGTTTTCCATAAAAACGCGGTTGCGATAAACCACAGGGCTTGAATGAAGCTGAGGGTGTCCAGATTCGACACCCGAAATCGAACCCGGGTCCACCGTACAGTACCCCTGATCTCTGCCCATTGGACTACCGCGGTTAATGGTCATCTCTATATGTATAATTTTCGTCAAGTCTCTATCTAATCACTTTTGTCCTAAAAGTCTTAATACTTGCAAATGTTTCTTTCGTTTCCGGTTTTGCTGAGTAGGTTCGATAAGAGACACGAGACTTCGCAAGGATTGGAGAAATATACGAGCGTAGGTGCTCGATGCCATTATTGTTATAGGTATTGAGTACTCTGAGGAGTTACGTTGGGATCTGAGGTACATTTCCTGTCTTGGTGATTGGCTTTTGCGTCGTGAAATTCTCGCCTTTGTTTCAACGTAGCGGGTGACTCCACTGGAGTTAAGCTCTCGGCATTTCCTTCTGTGACTTCGAATCCACCTCGATCAAGAGCGAGAGAGTCCTCCCCCACGCCTCTCTCCGTCTTAACGGGAGTCTTCTCCTGGATGAGGATTACTTCCCGTAGGGGATTGTGGGGGAGACGAAAGACGGATGGCGCGCACCCGGCCGGCGTGAGAAATGCGAGCCGTACCCGCCTCTTCCAGGACCGAAAGGTGGGAGGACGGAGGGGTGAATGGGTGGTGGGTCTTGATGCCATTGTGATTCTGCAAGGTTTGGAGAGACATGGCAAACGGAAGTGGCACCCATTCACCCCTCCTCTCCTCCGCACGGCCTCGCCTCCCACCGTCCCCCCGGGCAGGGCAGGATCCCTCCCCCCGTGTCGCCCACTCGCCATGACGCCCGTCTCGGTGGAAGGCGGGGACGACCTTGAAGTACACACGCTGGAGGGTCCGGAGGGGGTCAACTTCCCGTGGTTTGTCCCAGGCAATGGAAGCGGAGCCGTCGTCGGGCTGGTGGGCTTACGGGGCTCGGGTGTCCGCCATCGGATTAATCTCTTTGTAACCCATTGGTGGTGAGTGCTTCTAAAAGGGACGGAGAATGTGGGAGAGGCGTGCGTTAGGAAAGCCTTTTGGTACGTAATTATTGCCGTAACGTATTACTCTAAGGAAGAGGAAACCGTAATCCCATTTATGATGGCATCTGTTTCTCATTTTCCCATAATCCCATGGAAAAATTCAATCTGGTACGGGGATAATTGATTGGAAATACGTACTGAAAGAGCTAATGTTGGCACCGAATACCGGAGAGGTTAGTAACGTGTCTCTATTGTAAATAAACTTTCGATGTTAGCAGAATGCGTTGAAAACTTTATCCGTATCAACGGATTAGCAAAAAGGTTTTATCCTCGATTCCGAAAGCAAAAGAACTTTGGAAAAATATAACTATTGCTTATCCTTATTGAGCTTTTTCTCACGAAGGAATTACTCCTCGGGAGAAATTTTAAATACGTGTACGGTTGGGGGAACTCTTCTATCGTATTCGATCGATGCTTTTCGAAAGGTTAAAAGGTTAAACCTTTGCTATCAACGAAACCTGACACGGCCATGAAACTTTATGATGACCGGGTGGTTAAATATTTGGCTACCCGTATATTGATGAATGTTTCGACAATAATTTACACTCTATTAAATGGCTGTAGGTGTTTTCACAAAATATTTTCAAAGTAAAATAGGTACTATGATTTGTTGCAGGTTGCCTTTTGTGGTTTTTAGCCGTTAGAAGTAATGCGTGAATATGAAGAGTGTGGGTTCGGTCACAAACATGATCAGGTCCCCGGGATTTCTATCATTGCTCTAGCTTATGAATACCTTTGGCTACATTCCCCAGTGAATTTCTTCAGTCTAATCTTTCCTCTCTTTTAAACCGCTCAACCTTCTCTCATCATCTGTTTGATGATTTCACTCTCATTCAATCAACCTTATCAAATTAACGCAACTAACGTCTTTCTTATTTGTCTGTTAGCGGTACACCCAAAATCATATTCTTTCCTAGTCCACCCTTCATTGTTCATCTCATCTTTCCTTTTTTTACCACTAAGAGTTATCAGGGACACAAAAACCAACGCTTTTAGTCGCCGTTAACCTTTAGTAGCATACGCAAGTTTCAGTTCCATCCAATTATGTTGGCGGGTGCCATACACAGCTGGGAGTGTCATTTTCCGACTTAAAAATACTATGATAAATGGATAGATAGATAAACGTCTTTATTCGGGCAAAATTGAGACCATAAGGTCCCTTCTTCCAATTAAACCTCTAGCCAGGAAATAGGTCATCTTACGTGCGTAAAATCAGAAAGATAGATAGTAGAACAAATAGATTTAAAATGATCTATTTACTCGTAAGAATAAATATCAAAATAGACATGATTGCAGGCACGAAGAGGATATTTCGTATTGGTCAATTTCACACAGGTATTTTAAATAACTCATTTTCTATAAAATTGTTCCCCCATTATATGAATATATCCCGTTATGGCATGTAAGTAGCTTCTTTCGTGCTGAATAACTTTGTTCGGGTGCTTGATTGAACCAATATATAGTATGTGTAGAGATGTCATGAACGGACTTGTTTAGCTGTTAACCTGATAACCCACATCCACACGCCTAAAGACAGCTTGCAGGGTGTTACCTAGATGTAAATGGGGATATACACTGCCTGCTGTGCTACATCGCTGTATCCGAGAATTTAATAATCCTCTTTTTCCTTCTTTTCTCCACACGCACTACAGCCTAGATGTTAGGGTTTTCGGATTTCACCAACGAGAGCATTACAAGTGGGAGCAATTGTTGAGACGGTTTCAGGCTCTACACTGTGAATTCCAAATTTCATTTAATGGATAAATCCTTTTGCCGACGTCATCACTAGACCCAGGGACGAGCCAGATTACTACGTCTATTCATGCGCCGTAATAGTTTGTGCCAGTTCTGAGCAAACTGTGAATTACTATGGTGGTTTTTATTTATTTTAAGGAGCAGGGTTGATTGGTAGAAACGGTGCCCATTGATTCAGCAAAAAGGCCGCCATTTAAAGTAAGAGTATCACGTTAAAATAGTTACGAGGGAATACAATTAACAGTTCTACTCTCCTGACTAGAATGTGGATACGAACCCTGACAACTACGGGACATGCGACTGAGAGTCCTTGTACTGTTCCAGTCTGAGGCGGTCGTAATTCCTGGCTGAGTGATAGGTTATGGGTCTCCCGCGGTCGTCATCACAAGAAACCCTGGCACACCTGAGACGGCAGCAGTGAAAAAATAACATAGAAGATAACCACAATTCTTTATGTAGGAATCTGGAATTTTAGAAAGACATTAAGAGCAGTAAAGGTAAAAAAAAACCTCTGGAAAGAAATAAAGGAGGTTATCAATGATATGTTCGGTTTGCGTAATGTGAGATGATAGTCGGGAGTTAATGAACGGGCATTCCAATGGTAATCTATAGTAGATTGTATATAAGAGAAAGTGGAATAGCCGTGGCGATGAATAGATAATTGAAAGAAAATATGCGGAATTCAAATTGTTTCGAACCATTGAGGAACATTGGAGAAAAATTAAGGAATTGGAAAAGGTTTGAGGAAAATCCGATAGAATTGTTAAAAACTGCTGCGAAAAGAAAGTAAACGTGACAGTTAATTTGTATAAATTAAGCTTCGTCCATTTTATTCTCATGGAGAGCAGGTAACAATTTTAGAAAGGTACAGAACATGCAATGTTACTTGTGAGACCGTGGTAATTATTTTGGCACCACTTTATATCGGTATATCCGACCCCTGGGATAAAATACGATGAAAGACACCGTCACCGACAGAATCAATCACTCATCAATCAAGTCATTTATTGTTTCGTAGATGTAGGTATGAATGTGTGTATGTATCCGAGTGTTTGTGTGTATGAGTATTCATTAATTGGTATGCATGTATTAAATCATATTTGTGAGTCTATGTTTGGTGTCCGGGCACCACCTGCCATACTCCCTTGCTACAGCTTGCGGGGTTTTGTGTGGATGCATATTACGAGGCGTGTTCATAAAGTAAGGCCCGTTTGGTCACAGGAAAAAATATACTCATATGAAACACATTTTATTGGCACTTTTAGTTAGCTACAAACCTATTTCACTTATCTACATAATCGTCGTTCACTTCTAAGCATTTTTCGTACCGCTGCACCAGCTTCTTTAACCCCTCTGCATAGAAACTCGCCGTCTGAGGGTTGAACCAATCGACAACGCCATTCTTGAGTTCCTCTTCGGTTTCGAAACGTTGTCCACCGAACCACTGTTTCAAGTGCAAGAAGAGGAAGTAGTCGCTGGGTGTAAGGTCAGGACTGTACGGTGGGTGGTTTAAAGAGTTCCCAACGACCCAAAAACTCTCGTCCTCTGGACATTCTTTGCTCTTTGTGGTGGTTGGTGAGAATTTTCGGTACCCACCTTGCACGCAATGTGTGGTATCCGAGGTTTTCCGTAACATTATTGTAGACAGTAGTGCGTCTAAGTTGAGGAAATTGTTCAGCCAGGCCATTAATTGTCAATCGACGATCACATCGCAGTTTTTGTTCCACTTGCGAAACAATTTCATCGGTCAGAATACTGGGCCTACCACTTCGCTCTTCGTTATGGACATTTGTTCGTCCATTTTTAAAATCACAGCACCGTTGTCTAACCTTTCCTTCACTCATAACTGTAGGTTTATAAACTAGGCATAATTCCCGATGAATTTCAGCAGCCGACAATCCTTTTGCATACAAGAATCGTATGACAGAACGCACTTCACAGCTGGCGGGATCAACGATTGTCGCGGACATTGTTGTTTGCATGCACGGACAAGCAAACGACTTTTGAAACAAAACAAATGCTGCTATAGCTTCTCAATAAATCAGTAGATTGCGCTGCAGGAGTAAAACTGTGTTCTGAAGCGCCAATATTTAAATATAAGCAAACGGTACTTACTTTAAGAATACACCTCGTATTTGATAAAAAACTATGGTTTCCCTTGAAAACCTGATGGAAATTATCTATATATGCTTACAGTTTTTTTCCAGCACATAAAACGAAAACCACGGAACGGTTAAATATTATAGCCTTCGACTTTAATTTGGATTAATTCAGTTAAGTTCAGAATTTTTCGTCAAAGAAGGGATAATAACCATACTTTTTTCACCAAAAAAAGGAGATTAAAAGTCTTTTTGGCGACTCGGAATCTCAACCAATTATTTCCACTTTCGAGCTTCCCTGAATGAATCGAACGCCGGCTGAATTTCTGTTTGACCACCGGCAAATATGAGACAATTTTAGAAGCATGCGGCAGGTTTTAGATGCAGTCGTTCAGACATGCAGACAGTCAATGCAATAAAACAATATCACACCTCATGTTGACGTCGCTTGATGACCATTCTCACTGGTCGAATACCCTCCGTCTTGTTCCTCGTTCCTGATGATGGATTCGGCTAACGTCATCCTTCAAATGACCCCCATTGCGCCTTCTAGTCACTCAAATTCAGGGATTAGGAGTCGCTCTAAATGTCAATTATGGTTCTTTTTGCCCTCTTCCTTCTCTTTATAGGCATCCGTTTGCAATGAACCCTTTCTATCTGTATACTCTTCCTATCTGATTGTCTACATTATCTTTAACATTTAGGAGGAATATTTAATTGATGATAAAGATAGTGCTGATCGCCTCCCCCAAAAAAAACTACAATAATAAAAGTAATCTTTTTTTCTTTTTTAAAGAAAGCCCATATTCATTTCACGAAAGCTCATATCAGTTCAAATATGTGTTTACACTGGAAGAGTTCGCTAATTTTGGAAACAACTATATTTACTGCAGTGGTATTGTTCTTGTGAATCTCATTAACAATTCATGCTTCAAGAAACTAGGATTGTAACCGTGCTCGAAATTCGACACCAGTTCTATTTCCGTACTTTGATTATTTATGAATGTAAATTGTGGTGGAGTTTTAAAAATTACGTTACTCAGCTCCATTTTCGAGAATCAGCGAACCATATTCAATATTGGTTTAACATTTGAATTTTCCCTATAACTATGCACTTCACGAAATTAAATATTTTGCACTTGAGTTGGCCTGTTCTAAATTTTGACATTAACTACTTGGTATCTACGTTAGTTAGACAACGCCATCTTTTGATAGAGTTATAATATTATGCTAGATTTGTAAAAAGTCATGTAAAAATCGAGCGTGATTTATATGAGGCATTAAGTAGGAAATCACTAACAGAGCGAAGGTTGCATTACAGTTTAAATTTCTTGCATAAGTTGGAAGCATGTTTCTCCAGCTTCTTCTGTTTCTCTAAATGTTTTATCAGACATATTATACGATGGTAAGATAGGTCATGGCAAGGTAATTTTAGAGATCAAGTGTAGAATTGACTTTTTATGTCATTTTTTCCCATAAAGGATGAGACATCAGGGTGATTGTAACAAAACTCGCTAGAAGTGAGGTAACTATGTTTCTTTTTATATCCAAACTAGCTCATATTTTTCATTATTATTCAGCCTTATTTCATAGTCCTTGTTTCTAAAACCTAGTCATTTATGTGCACAAAAGTATTTCACTTAAGCTTAATTAATTTCGTGCTTGTACTTGTAACTAGCATTACCCACATTATTTAAATGGGTTTTACATATGTATTTTGGATGAAAAAAAATAATAAATTGGTGCTGCTGGCCTTGCGTTGAATCAAACCCTATCAAAACCCCTAGCATTTGTTTCCAGGGGACCATGTAATTATGAATGTACTTATCAGGGAATCTCATTAGATCGTTCATAGAACTAAACAAGAAAATACGAGAAATTCCAAGCTGCACGTGATAAATAATTAACAATAGTAACCGTCCAAAATCTACCACTTTTGCATAGAGTAACTATGATTACGAGATAATGAGTAGCGATGGGTAATGGTTTTTTTTAAATATCGCGATAGTAATAGAGATCACGACGAATGTAAATTGGCAGTTACGTTAAAAGCGTTTGCAAATAGCCACCGAAGCGGAATATAATGCATTTATGAGTCTCATAAACATATTTACAAAAGTCAAACCCATTTATATCATCGAGGAGAGCGGGTAATTCAATAATTGCCCTTAAAAATATGGATAAGTAAGGACGGACGGCGAAAGGTGGGGGAAAGTCAGGGGAATATGGAGTCGAGCCTTGTGGAAGGATTTTAATGAATTTGCTAATCAGATTACGCAATTGGAACTTTTTTTTTCTTCGCAGAAGATAATTCGATTATGGGATACGCCGAAGAAAAGGTAGAAAGAGGGATGGGATATGAGCGGGGAGAACGTGGCTCGCGCTCACGCGCTCAGCATTGCCCGTATTTAGAGGCATTAATCAGCTTAATGAAGAACACGTACCGGCTATCTCATGAACCTGGAATTTTGAAATGAATATCCAAATGGATGTGTGTATATACGTGTGTATACATATATATATACATTAAAACATAGAAATAGGCTTAAAGAAAGGGGATAGGTAAACACATAAAAGGCGAACACAGGACATGTGGGGAAGGCGGTTTTTGAGCAGATCACGAATATAAAAATAACCGCCTTCCCCACATGTCCTGTGTTCGCCTTTTATGTGTTTTCCTATCCCCTTTCCTTATACCTATTTCTATGTTTGAATGAATATTTGTGCGCCGTATGGCGGGACTTCGTATTTGAATATATATATATATATATAAAATATATGTATTGTATTTATAATATAATATTTGAATGTATATATAAAATAATGTATATATATAATATATATATATAATGTATATTCACTAAATAGTCATAGCAAACACAGAAACTAAAAATATAAAAGAGGGACTCACTAGTTCTCGAATTTTCGGTGGTGCTACCACCTTTCTCAAGAGGAATTAGGAACAGAACTGAGGCAGAGGAGGGCCGGTTAGGAACTGCTTTCGGGCCCTCCTCTGCCTCAGTTCTGTTCCTAATTCCTCTTGAGAAAGGTGGTTGCACCACCGAAAATTCGAGAACTAGTGAGTCCCTCTTTTATGTGTTTTAGTTTCTGTGTTTGCTATGACTATTTAGTGAATATACATTATTGTGCACGTTCGTGGTTTTTCCAAGAAAGTGACTATATATATATATATATATATATATATATATATATATATATATATATATAGTCACTTTCTTGGAAAAACCACGAACGTGCACAATAATGTATATCCACTAAATAGTCTATTCACTAATAGTAATAGTTATATATATATATATATATATATATATAACCTTAAACACAGTAATCAACCCGAAGGTTGGTTTAGTAGATGATGGTAGAGCTCACCCATGTACCAAGACCGACGGCGTGTGAATATTCACACATCAAGGTAGGGGGGCCAGTTCCTTTCTCTGTGCCGGTTATGATTTCCCAGGAAGATCTGGTACCCGAAAAATCAACTAGCTTGGATGGAGTTGCAGGTGCAGGATTCCCTTGCCCGGGAATCGAACCCGGGACCCTCCGGTCAGTAGTCCAACGCTCTACCCACTAGACCACCGCGACCCGCATATATATATATATAGGTGGTTGCACCACTGAAAATTCGAGAAACAGTGAGTCCCTCTTTTATATGTTTTAGTTTCTGTGTTTGTCGACTAGTTAGTGAATTTACATTATTGTGCACGTTCGTGGGTTTTTCAAGAAAGTTACTTCATATATATATATATATATATATATATATATATATATATATATATATATATAATAAATGTATAATGAATATGAAATTAGCACTAGTTGGCAAAGACAAAACACAGAAACACACAAAAAACGAATAGAAAGTTTTTCGAATTTTCGGTGGTCCCTGCCTTCCTATCTCAAGGAAGAGAAAGACAGAACTCAGATGAGTTCTGTCCTTCCCTTCCTTGTGTGTGTGTGTGTGTGTGTATGAAAGATGTATACTTTCTCCACTCAAGTTTGCATGCATACATTCGTGCGTGTATTCATACGTGTATGCATATTTCTTCATATATATATATATATACCTTCGAAATAGAATGCTATTCGGTGACGCACGAATGTATAAAAACACTGATATAGATTTTTAAAACATAGAAACACAAAGAAAGGACACTCACATATGTAGTTTTGACGTTTCGACGGCCGTCATCATCAGAATGTGATCATCGTCAGAATAGTGAAGAGCGGAGAAGATGTTAAAACTAATATGGATCTAAATATTAAAATATAATGCTAAGATTTTTAACAATTGATTTTTTTATGATTTCAGCTATTAGACTGCTTCTCTGTTTCAGTGATGGAAATCCTTTCCAAATCTGCAAGTAGCGTAGAGGTGAGATCCCGAGAGATGGCGCATACCTGGATGCTCCAGTCATTTAAGCCTTCAGGGTTGAACCAAATCCACTGCATCCGTCCAATGGCCGCCTGCATATTCCCTCCCACCTTCTTATGCATTTCCTATTCTTCCCTTACCTCTCCTCTCCTCACCCTTTCCCCACACACTTCCTCTTCGCTCTTCCCCCGGGAACAGCATCCTGATGATGACGGCCGTGCCGTTGAGACGTCGAAACTGCATAAGTGAGTGTCCGTTCCTTGTGTTTCTATGTCTTAAAAATCTATATCAGTGTTTATATATATGTATCTGTGTGTGTGCGCGCTTGCGTATGTGCGTGTGTTTGTGTGTGCGCGTGCATGAATGATTTATACTTTCTCCTTTCCCTGCCTTTTTAGTCGTAATTGCCAATTTAATTCATTCCAATTTTGACGAAACTTTTCTTAAAATCCTTACCCAACGTCCCTGCCAATAATTCCCTTCTTGTTTTGAAAGCTTCTTTGCCTGGCGAAATTCTTCTTCTTACTCTCCTACTACTGTATTCTGGTTCAAAACACTTCCGAGATACGTAAACGGTTCCGCCTGCTCTAGTTTTGTCCTCTCCTATTTTAATATTAAGCTTCGCCTTTGTCTTCCAGGCAAATCTCACAACCATTGTTTTATTTATTATATTGATTTTCATCCCATATCTATCGCAATGAACTTTAAATTCACTCAGCAAATCTTGAAAACCCTCAGCTGGCTGAAAAACTATAGCTCTAAATATGATCATCAGCATACCTGGTTAATCCAATTCTCCTCATATTGTTTTCCTTTTAAGGCTGTGCGATATCGGCTTTTTGAGTTTGCAAAAAACATCAGTAGAAATTCGACCCCTGCATGGTATGTAATTTTGACGATATGAAAGACTATGTCGATATTGGTGTTAAAAATGGAAAAAATTTGAGGTGACATCTCCATATCATGTCGACATTCAACGCCCAGGTCGATATAAAGTGGCACATCGATACTGTGATGTCTCTCTGTCGGTCGTCTTATCTGTTATGTCGGTTTGTTAAAGCAATCACAGAATAATTTATATCTGAAAATCTTTGAATAGTTTATGTGTTGGGTCTCATTCCGAAATTCTTCTCAAAGTGTGAGAACGGGCGGGTAGGATTAATCTCTAATACCTAATGCATATTTTATTTTTATAAAATTCCTTCACCATCGTTGGAAGATGTTAGGAATCAAAATTGATGTACTAGAAATTCCTCGATGCTTTGGCTATCAGATTAGATGAAGCAAATCCGATTCTTTCTCAAAATTATGACGTCTCCAAAATAACATATGCCCCTATGTCTACATGGTTCGTCCATAAAATAAGTGCACTGAGCTGAGGAAAAAAAATTTATTACACTTTTACATATCTTAAGTTAATATTCCTCAAAATAGGGCCCTTGTGAGTCGATACACTTGTTCCAGCGGCGTTCCAATTCCTGAAATGCTCCCGCGAAGACATCATCGGGAACCTCTCGAAGACACGTCGTCACGGCCTCTTTGACGGCGTCCAAAGTCCCGTATCGCGTTCCTTTCAAACTCCTCTTTATCTTCGGGAACAGAAAAAAGTCCAGTGGTGCCAAGGCCGGGCTGTAGGGCGGGTGCGGCAGCGTTGCCACGCCGTGCTTGGCCAAGAAGTCCGACACGACAAGCGCGGTGTGAGACGGCGCATTGGCGTGATGCAGCCGCCAGATGTTTTTGGTCCCTAATAATCTCGTGCACTATTGTTTTTGGCACATTACACTCCTCTGCTATCATCCGAACACTAAGACGATGATCAGAGTTCAGTACATCGCGAACTTTTCGCACATTTTCGTCGGTGAGTGTCGTTGATGGGCGTCCAGGCCGTGGTTCGTCGTCGACCTCTTCTCTGCCCTCCACGAACATCTTGTGCCACCGAAATATCATGTTTCTGGACATGGCTGACTCTCTGTAAGCCTGGTTAATCATACCGACAGTTTCGGTAGACGATCTCCCAAGCTTTACCGCAAATTTGAGGGAATAACGCTGCTCCAAAAACTTCGGCATCGCGTTCCGTGACGTTGGTCGAGCGTGGAGGTTTTTTTCAGCGTCGCTTGCCAACATACCCCCCTCCAATCGCAGCCCGTCAGAGCGGTGCTGGGCGCGCCTGGAGCGGCGGGAAAAAATCAGTACACTTATCTTCCGGACGAACCATGTATGTCGATAACCACATCAATTTAAATCTTGAAATTAATATCAACGACGGCATCAATATCGACTTCAAAATCAGTATCGACGGCGACATTAGTATGTCCACGATATGCCGTATGCCGAAGAAATATTTAGTCAAAGACGTGAATGTTAAAAACGGTACCCATTTGACATACGAGACAATTCGTATTTAAGTTTCGTACAGCACTACTTCCTAATTCATGGTTGTGGTCTCTAGGTGGTGAACGCCTTCATAGCTGAAGCAGTTCTTCGCTCGATATAAGTCGAGCTTCGTTAACCAATATGATGCTATATATTACGTAACTCAAATGTTTAAATATATCTCCTATTAACCCTTTGTCTGCATATGTCTACCATATTCTCTGATATTACCGCGTTGTGATTTATTAAACGGAGTTTATTTATTTCTCCTTTGTTCACCATAATTGTTCACCTCCTCTGTTCACCTTAAAATAGGTATGTTCACCATGTGGTAAATGTACATTCAAATTACTATCGTATGTTATATTTTCTACTGTAATTGCAATCCTTGAAAAGTGTCTGCAGTAATTTGAACAAATCATTCAAAACCTGGATGTCATTGCAGTCCTTATCTTAGTCTACATGTATACGTATGTGCACAATAGCTTTATGAATAGTGCAATTTTTTCCATCAGTGTTCTCAAAACATTTGTGATTACTTTCGTGCCTCATTTTGAGTGAATATTAGCCAGTGTTTTGAAACGGTGGTAGTCAAAAGTAAGCATTATGTCACAGTTTTTAGCTTAGACCTTTGTACTAGAACCTAATAGACTTTGACCCTTGGAAATAAAAACCTGAGAAAAGCTATGAAACGAAAATTGTCTATGAATTGGAGCATCGAGAGAGGACGACACAATTGTGATTATTTTCGTACTGGCAATGGGGGATGTCAAGTCGTTGAGAAGGCTGCAGAAAGCAACCCCGGAGGTATGCAGTGGAGATAGGGAGGTGTTGCATTTCTCTGTGTTTCCATCCATTTTAGCGTCGCAATGCGGGTCACTCAAAGAAACGTTCTTCGGACGGACATAGGAAGGCAATGGGTCTCATGGCCGACCCGTGGCTTGCTTCTTTTTAAGAATGTGGACGCACCCGAGTTAGCCCAACGTCTTCCAAACATCCCCCTTCATTCTTCCTGACCCCAACGTCAAGTCATCAGAAGCAATCTCCTGCTACCCGACTATTACGTAAGTCCCGAAATATTGATCAAATTTCTGGAAGTGAGACAAAGTTAAAGTTGTTACAAGTTTGCAGGGTGCAAATCACTTCCTTTGAACGGGATTCGAACCTGTACTTCTCAATAGACAGTCGAGTGCTTTAGCAGTTGAAGCAAATGAGACGTTTCCTTAAACTACCAATCGCACAGAAATTCGCAATGTACGAGGACGCTTAACTGCCTGAAGATTCGTCACGAAATCGATGGATCCGGGTCTCTGGTTCACCTCTAGGAAATTGAATTTTGCACCGTGAGACTTGCTCATTTGTAAGCACATCAGCAATTGACTCCGTCAAGTTTACTATGTGATATTTCCAGGAAGTTCTTTAAATTAGCGTGAGGTTCACACGTTCATTCATTAGCACGTGAATTACAGTAACATAAAGAACCCTTGCACAGTTTTTACTTTTAAATGGAAAATTTTCTTGAACTTTACACCTCACCTGTGGTACCGAGGTATTTTTTTACTAAATATTTTCTATATGTTGCTGATATAACAATATATTGCTAATTTCAAGTTCAAATAAAAACAAAATCCCTTATTAAACAATTTTAATTCACCATCGCGCAATATCTTTCTACAAATAATGAAATTGATAAATTAAGTTATGTGATATGCGAGGGTCATCCGGAAAGTAGTACCCGTTCGTGAAATAAAGACACAAAAGTAAATATTAACAAACATAAAAAATTTTATTTGAAAGAGGATACTTTAAACTACTTCTCAACATAATCTCCAAGCAAATTAAGGCATTTGTCATAACGTGTGACAAGTTTCTGTATTCCTGCTGCATAGTCCTTCGCCGCCAGCTCATTGAGATACAGGGTCACTCCTTCTTTAAGTTCTTCATCGCTGTCAAATCTTTTTCCTGCCAAAAAGTCTTTAAGCTTTGTAAAGACATGAAAATCTGAAGGGGCCAAGTCCGGGCTATACGGTGGATGGTCGAAAGTTTCCCATTTGAATTGCTGCAAAAGTTTTTGTGTTATCCCAGCTGCATGAGGCCTGGCATTGTCATGAACGAGAATGACACCAGTAGACAATAGACCTCGCCGCCGATTTTGTATTGCCCGCCGTAATTTCTTTAATGTTTCACAATACGCATTGGCATTAATAGTGTCTCCACGGGCCATAAAATCAATAAGCAATACACCTCGTCGATCCCAGAAAATGGTTGCCATGAGTTTCCTGGTGGACAGAACTGTCTTGAATTTTTTTGGTTTGTTTGGTGAATGAGCATGATGCCACTCCATTGACTGTCGTTTACTCTCAGGTGATGCATAACAAACCCATGTTTCGTCACCAGTAATTATGCGAGTCAAGAAAGAGTCTCCTTCATCAGAATAACGTCCCAAAAACGTCAGTGCTGCAGCCATACGCTTGGTTTTGTGCTCATCTGTAAGCATGCGAGGGACCCATCTTGCACAAATTTTTGCATAATGCAGATGGTGTTTAACAATTTCATGAACAATTGTTCGAGAAACATTGGGAAAATGCTCACAGATGTCATCAATTGTGACGCACCGATCGTTCCTCACGAATTCGTCAACTGAGCTCACCAGTTGGTCTGTAATGACAGACGGTCTCTCCGAACGCTCATCGTCGTGTGTGTTCCCCCGCCCCATGTTGAAGTTGCGAAGCGTCACGCAACTTGGCTCAGAGAAGGCAGACAAGCCACTGAAGCTATCTGACCTCGTCCAGCGGCTACTCGCGTCGTCAGCACTTCATGCGGCACGAACGGATACTACTTTCCGGATGACCCTCGTATAAAAATATATACACAGTCAGTCATTAAGCCCGAAGCCACATATGGACCGGAATGCCTAACGATGAAGAAGAAATGGTACCTACGAGAACTGGAGAGGAAAGAAAGAAACATTTTGAGGAAAATCCTAGGACCATTGAAAAACACAGAAACTATTTGGATTAGGAGAAAAAAATGAGGATATATATATAGGACCACGGAGAAAATCACAGATACGATGAGGGAAAGAAGATTGAAATTCTATGGACAGCTAAAGCGATTGGATGAAAATAGATTAACAAACAAATATTCTACTATTTTTCTCGATTAAAGGACACACAACAGGATGGTTGGAGGAGACCAGGAGGGATGAGGGAGATATTGGAACAACGGAGGAAGTGGTTCACAGCAGGGAGAGGTGCAGAAAACTAATAGACAATACAGGATTTACTGAAGACCAACCAACACAAAAAACAAAGAGGGTGTGGACCGAAGAACAACGACGAACAGTAGGGGAGAAACTAAGGAAGTCCTGGGAAGAAAGAAAGAAGAAAAACCAGAAGTCTTGAGGTCATTGCGGTTCATAGTTGGCCAATCTCAATTATATATAAAAATATTTATACACACATATAATAGCAAAGAACCTAAGGCTGGAAACAAGGAACCAATTCGTCAAGACTTTCGTGTGGAGCACGGCCCTCTATGGTTCCATGACTTGGAACATTGGAAAAGTGGACCAGCGAAGAATAGAAGCCTTTGAAACATGGTGCTGGAGGAGAATGCTGAAGATTAAACGGTCAGACAAAGTAAGAAACGAAGAAGTATATAGAATAGGATAAAACCATGTGGAGAACTCTACGGCAAAGAAGAAATAGATGGATTGGACACACATTGAGGCACAATGGATTGATTAGGAATATAATAGAAGGAAAGATCACACGAGGAAGACGAAGAGACATGTACATAGGACAAATTAAGAAAGACGTAGAACAGAAGATATCAGGGATTGAGGGAATTGATATTAAATAGAGGCGAATGGAGGGCTGCAATAAACCAATCCTATGATTGAAAATACTGATGATGATATATATATATATATATATATATATATATATATATATATATATATATATATGTACATTGACCGAAATTACTTCTACAGGCTTAGTTATTGTATACTAGAATACATTGAGACGAATCAAAGAAAAAAGTAGGTACTACATTACAAAGATAATATAATTAAAACTCAATTTGATAAGTGCCATCATTGTGGAATTCTACCTACCCTTCGCCTTTATCAGGCCTCATTAAGGAACAAAATTAATATTTCCAAGGATAGGTTTTTTTTTACAAGTAATCACGGGAATGAGCTCTCTCTGCGATTGGAAAAATATTTTTGAATTACTTTTCTGAGAACATTTGGCAGACATTAGAATTCTTTGACACTGAATAGGTGAGTAGTAATTGAAGAATGACAATTTTTACTCTTGAAGGTGACTTTTAAAATCCAAAGGGGCGTAGCATTGAATTTGAACTCAAGGAACGAAGTGCAACGCGAGCACTTTGAGCGCTCAACGTTTTCATTGGTTCTTTCCGTCGGATGAAAAAAAAAAGAAACGCGATTTCAAAGCCGTTTCATACTCACCCCATTGCACCCGCCGGCGCAATTTGAAGTCACTTCAAATCCACGTAATGGAGTCCTTGTCATTAGTTGCGCCGGTATTCACAAAAATGCTTTCTTCTTTATTCTGAAATGGAATTCGTGTGGAGTGAAACGCTCGCGAGCACAAGAGCTCGTGAGAGTCCTCGGGTGGGGGGGGGATGGAGAAGCACCGATGCCAGCGGCAATTTTAAATATAAATTCCCTTCCGCTGATAAAATAAACCTTCCCGCTCTAAAAATTAAGTGACGTTCAATGGATTCGCAATTACAGTCCACATTCAAAGAGCAGCGCTGCCACCCAATCGCCGCCGATGGAAATAAAACTCCGTCCTTGCACTGAAACGTTTATTAAAATGCACTCATGTTCCATTATTAGCGTACATCGATGGAAGAAGTTCATACGCTGGAATTTTATTACTTCCTTTTATTTTCGTGAGTGTTGTTTTCAAAAAATCTTTTAAAAAAACTCATTTTTTTTAGGTTGACTAAAAGTTAATCACATCTAGATCAATGATTATTTGTGATTCAATTACTTCAAAGTAAATAAATCATGCGTGAAATTCTTACTACAGATGTGGAATTTTTCTCAATCAATTAAGCTTTGAACGTAGGATAATAGTACGATTAAAATGAGAAATAATAGATTCATGTATCGAAATATTAAATAAATTATTTAACATAGAGATTTTTTGCAATCTTTGACATAATAATTCGTTCGCCAGTGGTCATAGACTGTAGAAGTACTGTACTCTATAGCTGAGGAGTATGCCTAGGTTTTTGCGATTGGTTCAGCTGAATAATCCGCCTGTCTTTTCGTCTCAATGAATATGTTATAATGACGCATGAATAGCTGTTTACCACCCTTCTTGCTTCATATTTTATGCCCTTTGGTTAGGTTCTCTGACTAATTATATTCTATCCTATTTCCACGGTCCTTGATAAATTTCACAGCGAAAATATACAACCGTTTATTGGGTTTAACTGATAATTTGAACATTCACCAATGAGAGCATTTTGGCTATAAATGTATAGGGGTTGCATAAAAACATCCCTGTCTAGGGATTACAGTGTATATGTATACCTTGTATATATATATATATATATATATATATATATATATATATATATATTTATATATATATGTGTGTGTGTGTGTGTGTAAGTAAAACTATATGTGTGTGTATATATATATATATATATTCATTCACAAAGAAATAGACATAAGGAAATGGGAAAGGAACACACATAAAGGACGAATACATGACAGGTGGGGAAGGCGGATTTGAACAGATCACAAATATAAAAATATTTCCTTAACCGGGATTTGAACACCGGACCTTCCACATGCCGAGCATATATACATTTTTACATATTTGTATATATCTCTCCACTTGCCGGGCTGTATGCTGCTGCTGCTGCCGCTGCCGATGCTCTAACCACTTGAGCTATCGAGAAAATATACTTTACACCGAAATCTGCGATCTTATAAAACGCCAAAGTGATTGCCCAGGAGATGGCGTTAGGGAGCTGTTACACCCACCAAAGGAGAAATAGACAAACACAAGAGGAGAATGGACAGTAGCTTTTAGGTTAGCAAGCAAGTGGTTAGAGCATCCGCCCGGCAAGTGGAGAGATCCGGTGTTCAAGTCCCGGTCGAGGAAAATATTTTTACATTTGTGATCTGCTCAAATCCGCCTTCCCCACATCTCTTGTGTTCGTCCTTTATGTGTGTTCCTTTCCCATTTCCTTATCTCTATTTCTATGTGAATGAATATTTGTTCGCCGTATGGTGGGATTTCGTGTTTGAATATGTGTGTATATATTTTTTATAAGGAAAGGGGATAGGAAAAGACATAAAAGACAAACACAGGAAAGGTGGGGAAGGCGGATTTGAGCAGATCACAAACAGCTCCCTAAGGCCATCTCTGGGCCAAGCAATCGGAGCACCTGGGCGCTTTAAAACATCGCAGATCTCAGTATAAATCAGGTTTCCTTTTTAGCTTAAATGGTTGAGCATCCGCCAGGAAAGTGGAAGGTTCGGTGTTCAAATCCCGTGTTCCCAGACAAAATCTGCAGGAAAATTTTTGCAAATATTATCAGCAACAATTTCTTGCTTATCCTCACTAAGATATTTTTTAATAGTTTCTGCTTTACAAATGAGTAAAAAGAGACCGATATTATTCCACTAAACAAGAAACGGAAATGTATTTCCATTAACCCTCGACATTGTGTCGACTGAAAATTCTGGACTGAGATTTAGCGAACCTTTTCGCTCTTCTCTAAAATAGATAAAATGAAATCTCTGTGTTTGCTAATCCTATATACGAAGTACGTCTCTCACTCAATCAATTTTTTTTACTGGAAAGCTAGGCATTTGAACTATAGTTTCCAATGTATTGATGTATTAAATAGCCTTGTATTTAAGATTGAAAAGTGAGGGCAATGAAAGTAGTATCTCGATTGCATCGCTGGGATCCGACGAATCACCACAATTCAGGGAAAAAGGTTTCCATACATAACAGATGGAACTTGTAATATAAAATCAAGAAATATCTAGAAGATATATTCAAGATAAAAGAAAAGGATAGTCAGAAATCTGTCAATTTCAAGTTTTTATTCATTCTGAGGAATAACACCGACTCCCGTTCCCCAACAACATATAAATTCTGGACCCTGGATGACGATCCGAACACATTACATTCAAATAAAAGAGGAAACTCTTGGAGGATCCAATCTTCGGGGGTTGAAGATTGGCGAAAGGGCGAGGTGAGAAGATTTTTACGGGGGAAGGGGTGTCGAGAGTGGAAGGAGTGAGCATTCGAGGGTCTGGGCGAGTGGGAAGCGTCTAGGTGTGGGAGTGCTGTGGAGGGAGGGTGAATGTACGTGGTGGTTTGAGAGGGGAGGGTCCTCGTTGGTGACCGTGACGTTCGATTTGAGCACTTTTACGGAATTGGCGTCACGGAAAACGAGTTAGAATGCACTTATCGCCCTAAACATACCGCCTCCATCTTCTCCACCGCATAGTTACCTTCTTGATTAAAGTCTCAGCGTGCTATTTAACACGCATGAGAGAAATCCAAGCTCTGCTCAGAGGTACTTCACCCTATCTGAGATTCCTCGCGTGTGATACTATTTACGCTTTTTGTGAAGAAACGCCAGAATAAAAATGTTATGACTTTATTATGGTCTTAGTTACATGACCGCACAGCTTAACATTTATATAGATGGAATGGAGTTAATATTATCCTCAAGACAGAAACAGAGCAGATTGTTTGCACGTTAGGGCGAAAAATATTTTCCACTTCATGATATTATCTTCCGCGCCTGGTAGAACATTGCATGGGGAAGTTGGAAACCTAAAATCTTATAACTGTAATAGAGTCATCGGGAAAGTATAACTGTTCAGATTTTTCAGCTCGCATTCAGAGATATCGGAGCATATGTTATATTTAATATTATATTACCAGTAAAATCTCAAATCTTTGCCTAAGAAATTTCGATGAAAATATTCATTTATATCTAAAACGAGAAAACACTTCAATAATTATTTTGCTGCTTTTCAAATATATTTCATTTCCATGGGAATCATGCTAGGAATTTATGATAGTTGCTTATCAAAGACTTTAATTTCTAACTAACTATTTGCGTACACTCAAGAGCACTTTTCCCAGTACTCTCGTTCCATGATTTACTCTCCTGCCATTCAACACGTTCATCCTTAATGTGGAATATGTCGTTGGAAGTTTAATGATTTTATGCAGATAAATTCATGTTGAAATACAATCATGTTTTTTTTTTCAAATAAAAATCTGAACATATTCATGCTGGAAGCCTATGTTAGAAGTAATTCATTTTCTTCAGAGGGAAACATTTTCATTAAGCCCGGGTTAATGAACGTAAGCAACCCCCTCCCGTAGTAGGTGGATGTGAACTCCTGACATCCAGCCTTTCGAAAAGAAATCTCCAATCAGCGAAGAGAGTACCTCTCCACGAACGGACAAATATTTGGAAATATTACGGGAACATGGAAGCAATCACTGCGAGAGACAAAGAGGCTTTCTCTCGGCGTTAATTATTCATTCCCTGCGTATCCCTTGTTTAAGGGAAACTTGATGTCTTCCCTTGTGCATTCCTCGGCACGAAGACTCGTCGGCATCCTCCCCCTTCAGTTCTTTTAGGATGTGGGTCTCAAAAATGGCGTGGGCGTTGTCTGTGTGTGCTGTTACTTTTCTCATTAACGTGATGGGAGGCTTTGGGGTAAGTGGGGAGAATAGTGGGAGGGGAGGGACTGTCGGAAGTGACGATCAGATGCGTGCCGTTCCCCCTGCATGACCACCAAAAGACCAATACTCACCTCACGCATTAGAGGACACTACAATTAACTCTTTCACAAGCACTCCTCCTCTTTGATTGTCACGTGAGTATATGGCGCAGGAGAGAATGTTCATTTATGCCTTGTTTTTTTTTATAGAGTACTATATGTTCATTCTTAGTTTCAGCCGTACGGTTAAAGATAATTCCATTCATTCCAGCCATAAGATGATTTTAACGTATGTTAACCTTGATGAAATTATCAAAATTGAAAAAAAAAAACAATGGCAAAAAAATAATGTGACTTATGTAATCTCAAACTTTAAAATTTTGTTGTTACGGTTGATATAAAATTTATAATACATTGTTTACTTAAGAAATATAAATGCAGAACCTTGAGTATAAATTCGAAATGAATTATTTAAAAATTGATAATTGCATAATGTTTGAATAATTCATTTCGGATTTACATAATGTGGTTGGCGGTAGTCTGGGGATAGAGCGTTGGAGTACTGACCGGAGAGCCTAGGTTCGATTCCAAGGCAAGTCTCCCTGGAGGCACCTAGAGCTCCACCCAAGCTATATGATTTTTCGGGTACCAGATCATACTGGAAAACCATAACCGGCACAGGGAAAGGAACTGGCCCCCCTACCCTGATGTGTGAATATTCACACGCCGTCGGGCTTGGTACATGGGTGAACTCTACCATCACCTACCAAACCGACCTTCGGGTTGAATACTGTGTTTATGGTTTTTTTTAATTACATAATGAATTCCATGGGTAAATAACCAATGAAACGAATGTGTAACATCACGAGTGTTTAAATTTATTAAAGTACTATTGTCCATAGACCGAAGTATTAAATTGCGTTTTGGACATAAGAATCAAGTTATTCATTTTCCAACATGTGTTGTGACAAAAAAGTGTTGGTCGTCTAATGCGAACGTGTGGAGACTCGCAGACTCGCCATGTTGAAATTCTGGCAACGTTATTACTCTTGAAGTACATCTCTCATCCGTTGAAAATAAATCACTTTATAATATTCCGCAGTGTTATTGCAATGCCTCGTACGGTTTTACCTTGTAATCACGTCATTTTGAAGAGGAACTGACGATTGGGATATTGCAATAAAGTGGTTTATTTTTCAATTTGTCGAAAATCCACCTGTTTTTGTCAATGCAGTTACGATTAATCTCCAGTCCGAAATCCTATCCCAACACGATGGTCATTCATCAAGCCAAAATTTATTTCTACGAGTGATTCTGCAAAAGAGACAGTCCTTGGTTGTGCTATACTTTGCAATTCCATTATGTTTTCTACAGATGAGAACATTCAATATTTTTCCAGAGGATGCTAATATGGTAATTGAATCTGCATTATGAGAGAACTTGGTTTAATTGAGCGGTTTTTTTAAAGAATAAAGTAGTTTAAAAAATTTACAGCAATTTAATCGCACAAAAAAATTCAAGTGTCCCTCCTGCCGGTGACATCACCCGTCCCTATTTTCATATTCCGTAACTATTTTTTTTCATCCGAGGGATATAGGTGCTTCCTTCTTTGCTAGCAGAGAAGAAATTGGTTCTCTTGATAATTATTAAACATAAATCAATCTTAATAAAAGATAACATTAATAAGTGAATTGATATCGAGCGAAATCTTTATCATATGTGATGATTTGAAACAATTGACGTATAGTTTCTGTTACAAGAAGCTGAATTTCGAGTAACCTTTGTAAATATACGCGTGATGATTTAAAAAAATCATTCCTCCAAACTCGAGGAAAATAACATCATATTCCATTATTTTCTACAATTGCGATATTTAAATTTTTAAACAGAAAACACTCCTGTTCTCAACCGCCCTCTCTAAACACGAGGCATGTTCCTTGATTTCTTAATACTTGTTCCAAATCTGCCAATGGGAAAACGGATTCCACTGCGTGTGAAGCCGTATGAATGGATTGGGGGTTCTTCCCATTCTCGGTTTGCATTGGAACCGAGGGAGTGTGATTCTGTACAGAGAAAAACGTCACGCCGACGTGCCGTTGCCCTTAAAGCTTTGGGTTTGCCAGTGGCGACATCTTGACAGTGGAAACTAAGTGAAACCACCTCACACGCACAAACGTGCGCACACGTGACCACACAGAAACACACGCATGCATTCAGACATTCGAGAAGGAATTATTCAGTGGCTGAGGGAGCATAATGAGTTCCCACTCAGCGCCAAGGCTAGACTCCCATTTGCTTGAGAAATTGCATGGATATTCCGAGACGACACTTTGAATTGGTAATGGATGTGTGGTGTACGTAGAACCTCCTCACCCGAAGGAAATGTTAAATATCTTAAGGAAGTTGTCCTTTCTCTAGCAGGGTGTACAATTCGTATTTTGATTGCCCACATACGGATTCCAAAAGTATCATGGCGTCATCTGTACGTTTGGCCATATGTTTCTTAGTTTAAGGCCTTGATCTTAACTGTTTCGAGCAATCGTTCTTGAAAAGAATCCCTCGGCATTTTCACAAGGCTTCCTTATTTCAGAGCGAACTAATGAGTTTCTTTTAACCACTCGCTATTGATTCGCTGGGCAGTTTTGTTTTCCTGTGGATTCAAATCGAGATATAATACGTTTCCTCGGAACATCGCATCGTATCACGAAATCGAATACTATAACAACTAGCTTAGAAATGCGTAATTAATGCCTAATGGTTCATAGCGGAAATAATATTCAATATTTTAAATTATTTCACGTCAATATTAAACATTTTTATGTAATTCTTAATAATATAGTATTTGAAGCTTCGTGTCATCATACAGAAGAGTTATCGTAAAAGGTAAATGTTTCCAGTCAACCCTAAAATTTCTAAGTTACTGGTATTAAGGTAGGAAAAAAGTCAAAGAAAAATAGCTCTTATGTAACTTGAATTGGCAAATAAGATAAAAGGAAAACAAAGACGGATTTAATGAGGTCTACTTCCTCAAAATAATTATTACTGAACACAAGATACAGAAAGGGACCTGAAAGAGACGGAACAGTTTTCAACGGAGATTTTCAAAGCTAGGATAGCCTACTACGCAAAAACACGGCTATAGTCACAGTAAGAAAACCGTTAATTTGTAAGCTTGGAGAGGTTTATCTTATGATAATGACAACTGGATATTAGCTGTACGAGAAAAGGAAAAGCTGGAAACCATAGGCATTATTTTGGATTAAGATAAATGTAATAAGTTTAGTTAAGAAAGAGGGTTCATTAGGTATAAATGGGTAATTCGGATTAGGTAGAATGTACAGGGAATGGAGAAAGGGTTGAGAGAAACCCGATGTCGACATTAGCCTACGCTTAACGAAAGACGCCCAGGGATTCACAGTATAATGTCTAATTCGGCGGACGAAGTGCTCCCTCATTGCACCCTAAATAGGAATTGGGATAACGCTGAATAATCCTGCCATCTCATGGATTCAAACCCATAACCTTAAGGGTGAGAAGATAGAAGAAACGATCAAGTGTTAAAAGAATTGAATTATATAAGATACCTAATCAATGGAACAGGAAAAATGGAAGTAAGTTGGGTGTACAGGTATAAAGAAACTATGATTTTGTCATTGATGTATTAAATATATATATATATATATATATATATATATTATATATTCTTCTATATATATATATCCATTCAAACATAGAAATAGGTATAAGGAAAGGGGATAGGAAAACACATAAAAGGCGAACACAGGTCATGTGGGGAAGGCGGTTTTTGAGCAGATCACGAAAGTAAAAATATTTCCTTATCCGGGATTTGAACCACGGGCCTTCCACTTGCCGGGCGGATGCTCTACCACCTAAGCTAATAAGGAAACCTGATTTACATTGAGATCTGCGATCTAATAAAGCGCAGATATAAGATCGCAGATCTCAATGTAAATCAGGTTTCCTTATTAGCTTAGGTGGTAGAGCATCCGCCCGGCAAGTGGAAGGCCCGTGGTTCAAATCCCGGATAAGGAAATATTTTTACTTTCGTGATCTGCTCAAAAACCGCCTTCCCCACATGTCCTGTGTTCGCCTTTTATGTGTGTTCCTATCCCCTTTCCTTATACCTATTTCTATGTTTGAATGAATATTTGTATATATATTTATATATATATATAGTATTTATATATATATATATATATATATATAAATTCACTGATAGTCATAACAAACACAGAAACCAAAACACAAAAGAGGAAAAACTCACTGGTTCTCGAATTTTCGGTGGTCCAACCACCTTTCTCAAGAGGAATTAGGAACAGAACTGAGGCAGAGGAGGGCCCGAAAGCAGTATATATATATATATATATAATATGATATATATATATATATCATATTATATGCATATATGTTAAAATATTATTTATTTATAACTAATGTGAAAGTCTCACGGATATGAATAATAATGTATATGAAGTTATCACTAGCGAACAATGACAAAAACCCTTCCTTCCTCCGTTTCCTTTCTTTCCATCGTTGAGAAAGGTGGCTTGGACCGCCGAAAATTTGAAAATGTGCGAGTTTCTCTTCTCTTTTCTGTTTTTTCTGTGTTTCTGGGTTCATATATATATATATATATATATATATATATATATATATATATATATATATATATCAGACTGACCTGAAGAAGGCCTCGGAGTAGGCCGAAAGCTTAAATCATCGACAGTGTGAGTGTCCTTTTACGTGTTATCTATTCTGTGTTCTATTGTGCCGTCCAAAAGTTATATTGCTCTCGTGAGTACTTATATATGAACTCGCGGACTGAATCAAAATAATAGTTAAAATAACAGTCCAATATTTTCCGGGAAACGTATTTAAGCGCTTATTTAGTAAGCATTATACGACGCCTGTTAAAAAATAACGAGAATTCCGCAATATCGTATACTGCATAGTGCACCACGTGTTCCTGCTCCAAAGTCAATCGATTAATAAAGAGTACTACGATTTAGTTCAATGCCGTTTGCGTGAAGCGATACGAAAAATGTCTGTCCTTGTGGCGAAAGGCTTTTGTACTACCATGGTAGTGCATCTGCCCACACTTCTACCTGTTTGTCCGTGAATGTTTGACCAAAAACAGCACTGAAATGATGTCCTAGGCTTCATATCTGCCAAATATGGCACCATGTGACTTTTTTTCTGTTCTCAAAAAATAAATAGGACCTTAAAGGGTCGTCGTATTACATGCATACGCAAGATTAAAAACGCATCGCTTAGATAGTTAAAAGCTATGCCAAAGATCGAGTTCC
>CM073778.1:44631568-44634068 GCA_037158775.1 Hetaerina titia
ATTCATTTATGAGACCTTAATATCGGTTGTCAAATACTGCATCAGGATCCACCTTTAACTTTATTGTCAGTCCAGAATTTATTAATTTGAAATTTTACATTTTCCGGATTTCCATTTGTTGATACGTCATTTTTATATAAAATAAGTCTTTTTATGAAATTATTTTTTTACTTTTAAACGTCCATTAAGGAAAAAGTGAGAAAACTTTTAGCCCATCATGAATGCACGGGAAGGCTGTATTAAAGAATGTGCCATTAATTAGTCATAGAAACCACAAAAAAACATAATATGAGTAATGAACACGAGATATGGATTGATCTTTGAGTGTACCTTTCATCACATGGCTTGAAATTCATGTTAAAAAAAGGAATAAGGGTAAAAGGGTGACAATTTTCTAATCTCTGTAGCCTTAATAAAAAGAGACGTTTCAGGCATGATATGGTGGAATAACATGATTAAATAAAATTGGCAATTTTCCACAAAAATAAAAATAAAATAAAAAATTTATTAATACGACCGGTTTGGATGCAACTACATCATCTTCTGGTCCATCCTTCTGGTCCTGGTCTGGCACCAGAAGATGATGTAGTTGCATCAAAACCGGTCGTATTAATAATTTTTTTTTATTTTTGTGGAAAATTGCCAATTTTGTTTAACTCTCTAGCCTTTGTTGTTTCTCATGTACACCAGGCATCCAGAAAATCACACAAACGGGGTAAAAGTGGTAGTTTATCTAGTGTATCCCGGTTTTTATTCCCGAGACTCTACTTTCCTAATGCAAAATAATGAAATTTTAATGTTCTACAGTCATAACTTTCTTACAACGCGTTCAATTGCTTGTGCATGATTCTCGAGTACAATGTAACTTCTTAAATATGTCCGATACGAAGTTTTATTATTATATTATGTACAATATGAATATTATCATTACTAATACGCACAATGAGAAGATTCTGATGTTTATTCAATACTTTTAGAATGGCATCTGAAAATGTACTCGCAAGTCATCCTGACAATACCGGAATTCTGCACTATCACTCCAAAGGGAGAAGACTCGTTCTAGAACGATGTATCGCAAAATGGTGAAACGGAATCAAATAAGAATTTTGTAAACGACTTGGCTTCTCTCAATCACTCCCCTTTCTTGTCACTGATCCTCCACACATTCAATAAGAACAATCCCCGCATAACGACTCATATCTTCCCTACTAACACCAATATTCCCTCCTCCAAATTTTCTGTAGGTATTTATACTCCACTCTGTATATTTAAACTTTAATTTCTTCAATAATTCAATTAATTGATTTAATTAAGGAGGGGGAATTGAAGCGTGTTGCAGAAAATACATAGCTGTACAAAATTACAATTTTAATATCGTGCATAATGGTTAATTTCCACAACATGAGCGTGCCACTGTAATATAGTATATATTACATGTAGTAGTCTTCTATCCCTCCTCTGGTCTCTCTAACCACTAGGCACGCACGTCATAAGCTAGCCATCGCATCAAGCCGGTTAGCACTGAGTAATAGCGTTTTTCTCGGAAATGCCACAAACTGTCTTTGCTAATTAATTTGTACAGTGATGAGTACAAAATGAAGTAAAAATATAAGAGAAACTTTACTTTCTGTACCCTCATCATGAAGAAATTTCACAAAGTTAACCCTGAAACCGTTAACTTTAATCAGTACAGTGTTACGTACTCATTGGAGACGTCGGAAATTAAAATATTGTTTTTTTTTAATTGAAAAAATATTATCGTTATATATGATGGAAAAATTTGTCAACAATATGAAACAGAGTTTTACGCAATTCTACCCACATGATTGGTCTTTCATAAAAATGTCATTTACTTTCCGGTATAGAAAATGAGCAAAATATTCAAAATAGTATCAGTTAAGTGAGGTTCATTCGGCCACGGTTTTTTTTTTGTCAGGATGCAATCAAATTATTTGTTATGCCCTTTTTTCTTTACATGGAAATATACTGGGTACTTCACCTATGACCTGGCTTATCATTAAGTCCATGAATTCAGGACGACTCCTTTTGATTTCTACCAAAAAATTGGAATTTGAATTTTTACCGGGAATACTACCTTGATCAAAAAGTTCCCGGAATTTATTCAGAAAATTAAAAATACAAGTTTATTCATCTAAATCTATATTGTCCCCTTCAAAGTAATCCCCATCGACTGCAACACACTTATGCCAGCGCTTCATCCAATCCTCGAAACATTTTTTATATTCGGTTTTCGGTATGTCCATCAGTGCTTCCTGCGATTTTTCCATTACTTCCTCTCGGCTGCTAAAACGCGTTCCCCGTAATGGTTTTTTAACTCGATTGAACAGAAAGAAGTCACAGGGAGCCAAATCAGGTGACTTCGGTGGCTGTTGAATGGTATTTGTTGCATTTTTCGTCAAAAAATTACGAATAATGATAGCACTGTGCGACGGTCTCGACGCACTGTGCGACGATTTCTGGTCTCTTTCGGCGAATTGCT
>CM073778.1:44639068-44736099 GCA_037158775.1 Hetaerina titia
AAAAAGCAATCCTGCAATTTCGCCACAATATATAATTTAGAGTAATTTGTTGTTTCTTTCGTACTCTTAAATGGTTAATTAATTTTTACTAATTTGAGCAGTAGAAAAGATTATTTTGATTGACGTATGTGACAGTATTTTTCATTAAACTCTAGGGCTAAACATATAAAATACTTTCATATATATATATATATATATATATATATATATATATATATATATATATATATATATATATCACTAAAAATCCTGGGTAAGAAGACTGAAACTGACTCAGGAGGCGTTAAAATTCAATCACTGTTCATCCAAAAATTAATTATTTTGCTTTCATTAGCACTAAATATAACAGTTTCTGGCGTGACTTGGTGAAAAAACTTCACATTGGAATTGAAAAATAAACAACCTGGCTTTTTCACATAGAAATTTTTTTATTCACTGTGTAAATAAAAAATGTTCTATATGGGAAAGCCAATTTGTTTATTTTTCAATTTTATTAGCATTCTTTTTTTCTGAAATTATGGAGTACGTAAAAAATGTAGACCTCTATTATTGCAATTGTCGAAACATATTAGATTCAGGAATATAAATTGCTCTGTGTGATAGGTGTACTTCTAATATAAATGGAAGTTAATGTTATTGAATTGGTTAACACAACCAAAATAATAGGATTTTTTGTTCGGCTTATAATTTTTCCTCATGATAAACTTGTTTCAGTATCAATAAACGGACAGACTCCGGGATAAATTATCACAATTTAACGATGCTAACTCAATTAACCCTAAAACACCTTCACCGAGTACTAACGAAACATTTTGTTAGCGTGGACCTGAACCGCAATTTTCTCGGTAGAAATATTTTTTCTATTACTGAAACGAAGGAATACCACCAGAGTTAGTATTTACAGTCTTCTAAAAAACTCATAAATTATGAATTCCATTAACTTTGGATTTTTTAAAAGAAAAATTATCTTACTTAGACCACAGAGTTAGGGGCTTGAAAATTCTGCGAAAAGTTATACATTTCCTTCCTTCCCTTTCCGGAAAACTTTTGGAGCTAATTTAATTCTCATTTCTTTCTCTCCAAAATTACTCCCCATCAGTTTTAATTTCAATTTTCCCCTCTTTCCTCCCCCCCCCCTCCTCCTCCTTTTCATTTTGTGTATTTATTCACTTTTACGCGAAACGGGGTGATACATCCATTCAAAACGGAATTAGCGCGGACGTTTCCCCCACACTTTTTTTTTTCAACGCTCACATATGTTCCGAAAGGAAGCCTTTTCTGAGTGGGGGAGAAGGAGTTCTCTGGAGGAAATGAGAGGGAAGGGTTTGCGAGTGGGGTTGGATAAGCGACGAGGAAAGAGAGAGCTCTGAACGAGACTGAAGTGGGATTTGCTGCGGGCACCGACTCTTTCGATAAATCAATCGTGAGAGAGCTTCCGAAATGTAATTTTCTGGTGGCATTTAGATAACGTTATAAGATTATTCCCCCACAAACATTCGCAAGATTAATGCCCTGAACGATAGAATGGCGGTCTTAGAAAATGTCTTTAAAATTAATTTTAAAATAATTATAACCAAACAACCTTGTTTTACGACTCGCAGATTGGAGATTTGAATTGAACTAACTAGTCGAGTATAGTTTAAAAGAGTGAGCTTGAGGTGACACGGCTCGCAATGAAAAGGCAAGTGAGGGATTTGGAAAAGACAAATTCTGCCTTAAAAACTTTTCCTTTCGTACAATCGCCCTTGGAACATCGAATAGATACCGTTTGTTTTATCCAGCGTCAGCACTGGTGATGAAACCTGGGTTTTTTAATACGACCCAGAAACAAAACGCCAAAACTCTGAGTGACACACAGACCAGTCCCCCAAGTATGTAGTTTCAAAGCACATCAAAAAGCAACTCATAATACTGTTTTTGATATGCTATAGTGAATTCAAAAAGATTAAACCTCTCGTGAGTGCCCATCCTATTTTTGCTCGTTGAATCACGTGGGAGACCCTCTTTCCTTCGATCACTCTCTCTCTCCATCTGAACCATAATGTGATTTTACTAAGCAATATAGCTCATATTAAAAAGGTAGTGGTGCTGGCATTTAAACTCCCCCGCAGTGGCCTTATTGTATTTGTCCCTCGTTTTCACTTTGACGAACTAAGTATCTCTCGTTCAAATTACTTTTATATTACGGTTGCCATGACGTACGAAGACACATGCCAATGGATCGATTCGCCTTCACCGCCACCCGAATGCTGAGTGCCGTAAAGTTGGAGTCGGCTTTGACGCACGGGCATCCTGTTCAAATTCCGTTTAATTAATCTGCTGGGCGAAATTGGTCGCAAATACGAACAGCGTCGTGTCATGAATTCGTCCGAGCTGAACATTCGCGTCGTCACCTTTTGCGTCGCCCCTTTCATCTCCAGTGATCACAGGCGGCGACCCTACCCTGACGACCCCTGGTGCTTGTCATGGATCCACAGTCTATGTTTTCCTTATCCGTTCATTCGACGAATCTCTCGGACAGAATCCGCTTTATCACGGTAATTATTTTCGGGAGCGTCTCCATGGAATCAAGATAACGTTTCCAAAATATGGAATTCCGGCGCCTCGAAAATGGAGTGTCGTTTTTTTGCCAAGTGATGAATGTGAACGTGGAACCATTGAACTGAGTGTCATCACCTTGGATCTTGCGAGGCAATATTCTGCGCGGTCAGCGAAAATTCGTCTAGAGCCTCATACTACGTGTATATAACGTTATGCATTACAGGGCTGTCCATTATTTTTCAGTACAGTCTACCAAAGCAATCATTGTGACAGGACTATTTTAATAGACATGGGAAGATCAATGATAAGAAGAGGAAGAAAATGAAGTTACCAAAAGGGCTAGGCTAAACATTGAAGAAAACAAACATTAATTTGAGCATGCGAAATACCTCATTTAAGCTATTTGGTGGAAGTATTTTTAAATGAAAGAAACAAAGCTAAAATGATTGTAAAAGACACGTTTTGCTGGGGTAAGACGATTTTTAGAGAGGTTTTAGTGGTTATAATGCAATAATTTCAGAGAGTAAAAATCATTCGCCTTGACCGGGATTCGAACCCGGATCCCTAGATATCCGGCCGAGTGTTTTAACCAATTAAGCTACCGTTGAAAGCACTCGGCCGGATATCGAGGGATCCGGGTTCGAATCCCGGTCAAGGCGAACGATTTTTATTCTCTGAAATTGTTGCATCATAATGCACACGTAGCGGATGACTCCGTTAAAAGTTACTGTTGCGGCATCTTCTGCAGTTTCTTGAAATTTTTGTAAGGTTTTAGTGGTGTTTTGGGCCAAGGGTATTCTGGTGTATAATCACCTCATGCCACCTTGGCAGTAACTCGCTGAGTACTATATAAAACTAAAAAAACTAGTTAATGAAAAGAATGTCTTATAATGATGTCAAGATGAAATTTCTAAAAATCATAAGGTAAAGCATGCTACTTTAAGGCTCTGAAACGTGATTTTTAAGAAAAAAGCGTAGTCTGAATGCTCTTGAGATGCATGTGAGATGAATGCATGGAAAGTTGAAATAGGCAGAAAGGAAAACAATAAAACAAGTTCTGGTGATTCGTGAAAGAAGCGAGAAGTTTTCTTGAACACAGGAGGTATGGGTGCAGGACATTAATAGTCACTGAGGAATGAAGACTGTGATAGAGGGGAAAATGTTCAGTCGGCCTGGTAAAGGCGGAGAAAGAGAATAAAGCCGTTGGACGGCGTGGAGGCATTCAATTTCATGCCCCTAGATACATGAAAAACCCACCTTGAGCAATAAGCTGCTTAAGATATTAATAATTCGAGTTTTCTGCACATCAAATCGTGATTATGCGTCACCAACGAATATTCGCTGAGCGAGCGCGCAACATGTCCCTTACCAATTATTTTCCCCAGTTGTCACCAAGGAATTCTTTCAACCGATGGGACTCACGGAAGCTTGTTAGCTTTATTTTTTTCCAGGAATTTTTATTAATACTTAATCAAATATTTTTTTGGAAAAAGAATCCCTCGACGCACAGTTCTGTGGTTGCGGTCCCCACGGAAATACGACTACATCCGCTAACAACCAGACAACTTAGGAAGCGACCTTTTATTTTTGTGTAGCATTTACTCATCCGAGGACTTTATGCTTATCAGTTCATCTCATCTAATTTGATTCATCAGAAGTTCTATTGTTTTCCGTCAGCCGTTAAATCTTCTCCCAGTCCTCTAGAGTTGAGCGAAGAAACTTCAAAAAAGTGGATATGAATGTGCTGTTAAATTAATCTTAATGATTTAAACTTTTAATAAATGGGATAACATTTTGATGAGGTGGCTATTACGTTGGCTTACTAGTACGAGATCCCGGGTTTGAATACTGGTGGTGGCAGGATTTCTCAGTGGTACTCTGATCCATATTTAGGTGTGATATGGAGAGCACTTCAAGTCCAGAACGCCGTTCGTCGGATGGCATGTTACATTGTATACCTTTCGGTATCTTTGGCTAGAAATAAGCTGACTAATATCGACACCGTATTTCTCTCAACTCTCTTTCACCTATATTCTGAAATTATTCTCTCTGACAAGTTACCCAACCATCACAAATGTGGTGAATCATCTCAGCTGTCGGTCGGCTCCGAAAGTAAATACTCCTGCTTCTAATGAATTCTCTAATAATGCAGTGCATTTGAAAATGGAGGCTCTGTGTTATTTGTCGCTTAGAACAATTGAGTTTTCCTCAAATTAATTTCATTATCATTCATTTGCATCGCAACATGACCAAAATTTAAACCAAACTCGTCACTTCCACGAAGTATTTTTAATGTAATTCACTCATAGGATCTAAGATCTGGAGATTCTGTTAATTTGTCCATTGCGAATGTTAGGGTGTGCTTCTCAATGCGGATGGAATAAAATATCAGTTGGATCGACAAGCGGAAATCGTTAATCGTTTGTTCTTCAATACAATAGTACCTATCGAGGAGTGTGCATTGTTATTTTCCCATAAAAACGCTGTTATCATTCATAGGGTTATTTCAGATTTTCCTTTTTCATTCGTTCACCATATCTGATCTTAAACTCAACAATTCATCTTCCCTCACACTCCTTCACGACGTTATGCATATTGATAGATTTGTGAGTGTGATTTGATTCACTGGATGCTTTAATGCGATTCCCAATGCTGCTGAATCGTAAATTTCCGTAGCTTCCGTTCGAGTTCACTTTTGACCTGACAGGCATTCCCATTCATATTTTTTTCTGATAAGATACGCATAGTTTTGTTCGGGCACATTCGTTTCACATTTTGAAATCGGAGAAGATAACCATTTGACTTTCGACCTCTACCTTTTTTGCATGTAGAGTAAAATTTTCGATCCGTTTTTTTTTACGAATTAACTTGCAATTTTAATTTTTTCAAAGAACTGAGGAAACTCTCTGTCGAACCTCCATAGGTGCGTCTAAGTGCTCATTGAACCGGTTTGGGTCGGCATTCAAACTACATTTCTCATTATCACTTGAAGATCCGAAGTGTTCCGAAGAAAATTAATTAACCTAGTCAGCTCGTTACGTACATTTTGGGATGCGCTTTGCTTTCTTTATCTCATTTTCTTTTGCTCATGAAAGCCACGAATCACTGAATAGGGCAGCAGTTTTATCATAAAAATGGTATACGTAAATATCCCCGTTAAGAATGATGGAAAGATGAAAGAAAACACCAAAAAAACTCTATTTTCCTTGAAAGCGATATGAAACCATAAAAATGTGAAAAAACATCCCAACATAAAAGATTAAATGATATAAAACTATCAAAATCTTTAAAAACTGTGCTTAATGAATGCGTATGTTCAATTTTTAAAATTTTCTAATGTTCTAATTTTGACAAAAGAAATAGTATCAGTGACATGTAAATCATGAACACAAAGCAATTCCGTGGGAATAGCTACACTAACCAAGCATCCATAAGCATTAAAAATTTCCGTATAAATAGTATTTGTTCATTTTTTAGAGAAAATCTCAAAAAATGCGACCTGGACTTGAATAGTAAGCAGAAATTTTAATTCGGAGTTTAGCTCATATACCACGATCGTAGCTTAAATGCAATTGATTCAATTGAAACAAAGAGAATCTATGTACTCAATTCAATCCTCTTCTTAATAAGCTAAAATTCGACGGATCTGAGATAAAAGCAAACCTTTAAAACAAAAATTTGCAAATTTAACTAAGCTTAGTTTTAGTTTTGTTGGGGAGGCGACCGACAGCTAAGGTCATTTGTGCCATTAGAAATGGACAGGAAAGGATGAAGGGGGCAGAGAACCCCGGCGTTGGTATTAGGCTACTCTTAACGAAAGGTGACAAGGGGTCCGCAGCTTAACGTCCCATCCGACGGACGTCGTACTCACTCAAAGTGCTCTCAACGAAGAACGTCAAGAAGGGCTCGAGATACCACTGAAAAATATTTGTTGTCTCCAGTATTTGAACGCGGGCCTTCGCGGTAAATTAACTAAGTAAACATGCATTTTTGATAAAGAATCTGTAGACGTTCTGCGGGGTTTCGTTAGAGACATCCACTGAATAAAGTGACCGAGAAGAGCGGAAATTTATGCATGCCTCACGTTGACCTGGTTAAACTTTGTTTAAATAGTTGGTAATTATAATTTTCAGTGATAAATAATAGTGACTAATTGATAGCGTTAAAAAGCAATATAAGGTATACGAGGCCTGTTCAGAAAGACTAGAACAATGATGAGGTCCCCTTCGAAGAACTCCCCAGCGTCTCCTCCACTTTGCAAAGCACTCGGCAAATGCCTTTCATGCTGGAGTTTTAGGGGACTTGCTCCAAGTCACACACGTTGACCCAGGTTTTCTAAAAGAGGTCGTAACTAGAGATGAGTCATGGGTCTACGCGTACGTCTATGACCCCGAAAAATAAGCCCAGTCTTCCCTACAATCGGTTTATGGGATAAACGAGAATGCGGCGAGACAGCTGATGACTATTCCATAAAAGGACTTAGCCGAGTGTTTTGAAGAGTTGAAGAGACTCTGAGAGAAGTGTTTGTAGTCCTATGGAGAATATTTTGAAGGGCCTCTCTTTTGATCTCTTTGTTCTAGGTAGGCTATTTTTCTCAAAATATTGTATGGCTGGATACTTTCCGGACAGGCCTCGTACATCTTTGAGCTTGTGTACTGATCGTCACCAGACACGTCACTTGCTCCAAAAAAGGTTCCAGATAGCCCACCATCAACCTTCGCAACTTCCACCCCGGCTTAAATACCATTTCTTTTATTTAACCAATTGATGTCTGAAAATATTAGAGGTCAATGTTTGAAGTCAAGCAAATGTCCGGTTGTTTTCTTAATGCCTTCCTTGAAATAATAGTTGGGAACCATGGCTAAGTAGTAGAATAACCGCTCCACAGCCCTTTCTCTACCATTAATGGATGAATTAATGTACCTTCGGTGTAGATTGGGCTATTTTATTTTAAGAAGTTGCAATTTTAATTTTTCTTCAAATTTCAGTATGGCTATTTGAAAATGCGTGAAAAAATTTCAATATGAATGTATACAGCATACATCATTGCATTAGTATACAGCATCTATTTATTCTGTTACCCTCTTTGTCTGGTCATCGAAGAATATTTGTCCATTTTTTATGAATCCATAATCCAATTGGAGTTCGCCATGGGAGGGAAAACCAACTTACAAAAATTCACGGGAAAAATATTTTTACCACGCATCTTATTTCTTATGCAGCATTCCTTTGTCGACGGGATTTGTATTCAGCATGAATGCCGTAGACTCCTTAGAGTCTTAATTTCGGGGATTTAAAGTCCGGTTTAATTCTTTCTAGACCCTTTTCTCATCTTTAATGCAATTATATTGACCAAAATCTCTCTCCGTATTGGTCAGGGTCCATATTCAATTACCCCCGTTTGGTCTTCTGCGCTATTTCCATTTCTATTTATTTTTTTAATAAGGGTTCTTATGTGGGATGTGGTAATGCGCTTAGCCTAGATGGCTTATACTATATATCTTACCCTAAAAATACTAATGCAAAATTACATTTCTCTTCATTATTTTTCACAAAAATTACATATTTTGCATGAATACCTATCCCACTCATAATTATTTCAATAACAACATGCTCTATTAAAGCTAAATAATAAATATTTTACATGTTTCTATTTTCTCAGTTCTCGGTTGAAATTCTCAATTCACCTTTTGGAACCCCTGGAATCTTCACAAGCCATCTATAGTATTTGCTTCAGCCAAAACTTCTTCCTAATTCCTAAGGAATAGTTAGTAGGCTAAAGTATCTCTGCAAGTCTTAATTTCCCATTTGTGTTCGTTGCACTTCAGTATTAGATGCATGAAATTATCCATTTTTTTACTACAAGAGCAAGTATCGCTTTTCTCTTTTCCTATTCTCCTAGAGTACGAATTACGATGTCCATGTACCGTGAGGATTTCTGTTATATTCCTATCAAATTGTTAAACTATTTGTATAATTTCTTTTAAATATGAATGGTAGTCTTTCGTCGTTTTCACTTACCTGTGTCGGTCTGTCCCAGTTTCTATTCATCCAGGGTAATCTCATTGGTTGTCTCTGTATTCTTCTCTGTATATCCTAGAGATATACGTAATTTTCTCCGCAAAAGGTTCGCCTGTCACATGCGATCAACTTCTAGCTTACACTGTCTTGCCATGATTTCGTATTCAACACATTATAGGCCCGTAATTACATGTAAGGCTTTGTTTGAAAGAATTTTATAATTCAGGGCTCTGGGCATTAAGCAGCTACTCCTTTGGATTTCTTCCCTTTTTAGTTTATTTCACAGAGGTTATGGAACAAGCTATCAATATTTATCAGCAGTATTACAATATAAGGTTAGTTTTGATTGGCAAAGCTAGAGTTCACTTAGCGTAAAGGGTAAGCTACCAATCGATCTCCTCGATATCCTCGGAAGATCTGTGACTAGAATAATGCTATCCTTGGATTTAAAATGAAAATTTTCAAAGGCATCAAAAGACGAGATTTGGGCAACACTCTCTCGGCTACAATGATCTTCAGGATAAAACAGTTTTTTGCGTGATTTGATGGGAAATCTCCATATTGAAATTAAAAAATAAACAAATTGGCTTTTCCACATAGAATTACATTTCCATGTGGAAAAGCCAAGTTGTTAATTTTTCAATTTTAGTACAATCTTCAGTGTTAATAGTGAAAAAAATTGACAATGTTATTCATCAATAACTGTTAACACAACGGTTGTGATATTACGTTTTACCTTTAAGTATTGCATTTTTCGTTTACGAGCCAGAAGACCCTTCCATTTATTAGGTAAGGCGTAATTAATTAATCCCAAATCTAATTTGGCAATTTGAATTTTCATGATGTGGATTCATTAATTTATTTCACATCAATCCAAAAACACCACATCGGCCTTTACATAGGATTTTTAACAATAATTAAAAACTAGACAATTACAAGCACCCAACCCCGAGATGGAGAAAGACCTACCTAGACGGTCATCCAACCCTCGGTCTCTGGTTTGGCAGGAGAGGGCGACAAATTTCTTTCTCAAACCGGGCTTATGGTATGCCGCCTCACCCGTACACCCGTCTCCTTCCCCCGACCTCGCCGGTCCCTCGTCCGTCGTATGCTCGTGTCTTTCTCCTCTCTTCCTCGCTTTCTCCCCCTAGTAACTCCCACGGTCCCCCTCTCCACTTCCCGCCTCTGTCTTCCTGGAGCGCGGAGGCCTTAGGGTTCCGATCCCCACAACCCGACAGCACACGGACCCTTGGAATCTGCATAGTTACTCTAGCGTAAATTAATTCGCCTTCGGATCGGATTCCGTGCCGGCAACTGATCCCGTCAGGTTCCGGACAGTGGTTGCCTTTTGGAATTTGGAGACCCTCGTACGGTGTTTGGCAAGACCGACTACTTTGGTTGTGAGAGTCTCATCGTGTTGAAAAAACTACTCATTAAGAATCCGCTCCTCCGTCACCCTGTCTCGGAGAAAAGTATTCGACCTTCATTGAGTATAAGTGACCGACAAAAGCTTCCTTCCATTCCATCCAGTGCTTCGTCCTGAAATTCAACCCGTTAATGAATTGTAATTAATTTCTTGGGTGCAATGATTTATTTTTTATTAGGTAATCTACCGGTTAAGGTAGGTTTTTGGATGGACACAACTATCATATAAATATTTTATGACTCCAAACAAAACCCAATCCAGCAACCTACTCTACATCAGGTCCCTCTTCATCTCTGTGTACTTCTTTCCTCCCTTCATCCCGTCCAACATCCCTATCCTGTTCCTGCCCTTTCCTCGTTTGCCTAACATTCTCCCCTCTATCACAGTCTTCTACGTCCCACTGCCGATCAATATGCCCTTAATCCATTTTTCCTGCCTCTATAGGATTTCTCCCAACAAACCCCTTTCCTCGCCCATAGTGCTTCCTCATTTCTATTCCTTTCCGTCCATTACACCTTCTCCATTCTTCTCCACACCCTCATTTCAAAAGATTCCAATCTACGTCTAGTAGGTTCCTACGCTCCATATCAAAGTTGGATGCGATGATATTTGAGAAATAAAAATAAACCACGTAAAAAACTTTTGCGTTCATTTAGATTATTTAATTGTTCCCTTGACTAAGGAAACCAAATTCACGAACTCATTTCCACCAATTACAATGCTGCTTTATGGGAGAATACATTTAAAAAATTGAAATTAGCTAAGGAAAGATAGAAAGTTATACGATGCCAGTCAGATTGATTAATGACATTCTAACTAAAGAAGGTAAGACATTTATTATTTTCAGACCGGCCGCACTTTTCACAATGATTGAGGCCATAGGGTCAGAAAAATCCGTCCTCGCCGGTATTCGAACCTAATCCCTTGACGTTAAAGGACAGTTCATTAGGCATTGTAATAATCTTATCCTCAAAAGTGAATAATAATTCCCGAGAGAGGACTATCAATAACTCGCGGCCTTCAGTTCTCCATGCAACGCAATGGATGGGCTTAAAACACGCGAGAGGGGATATTTCTTAAATGCCCCATCAAAATGAACGTGATTCATTCACTTCACATTCCTGCGCATTGTTTGATTCCTTTCTAAACCTTCTATTCTGTCACGCGGAATACTAATCCTTAGGCTATAAATTAAAGTCCTGCTGATTTTATCAGTCGTTGATTTGTGAGACGTAGGTGCTTTCAGCCACCTAGACCAAAAAAAATGTGCATTCCCATCCATTTATCTTGGTTTTCACCCGCAGAAAATGCCGTAAAGATAAAATCAAGAAACCTGATTGCTCTCTGGGAATCGTAGGAAGGCATTCAAAGACGTTCTCTCCTGAATATGAGGCAAAGCAAAAATATTACTGAAATGCGTAAACAAACAATATATTTTAATTTTATCCTGTAAAATAATTCGCCATATGCCGTTGTGCAACACTGAAACTAAAACGAATATTTTATGACTTACGAAGCCGAGGTGATTTATATCGAATTACATTTTATCTAATCGATGATTGAAACAACCTAAGGCTATTGCATGTTCGCCATTAATGAGCAATAGAGAGGATGGAAAATAGTAAAAAAAAATCAATTAATTAAAACAACGGGAAAACTCTGGAGCAAATAATACCATAGATAGGTTCATCGTGGATCTTAATTGCAGATGTGTAGGGGAAAAAGTATAAGTGGTAATAGAATTTAAGTGCACTGAAATTGTCGATAATGTAAATGGCAGAAACTGGCAGCGACTTATGGCGTGCGATAATGAATTTTCATTTTCATTCTTTCGCTATTTCTATCCATATGAATACAGTTGGCGACCATGGATAATATAACCCAACTCAAATATTAGTGGTAGATCCAGGAACTTGTATTGGCTTTCAAAATGCGAAATTCGCAGATAGAAAATAAAATATTCGTTATCTATCAAGTAAAACATGTTAACGATAATTTACGCACATTATGGCGCATGATCCAGTCTAGGCGGTAATAGATAATTACTTTGATATAAATGGATATTTTGAAAATAATTAAACGGAGAAAGCATAGAAGTTGCTAGGACTCCTCTGCAAGAGTTTGGGTAATCGATTCTCATGAGATTCAAGAAGTTTTATGCAGAAGGGAATTGCATGCTTCTGAGAGAAGGCTCGAAATGAGGGAAGGAATAAATGAAGGAGGAACTCGGCGGTGATTAAATGGGTGATACGGCAAATAAAGAGCGGAATTCAGCTTCATCAAAGATGGAATTGGATGATATGCTGATGGAAGATGAAGAGAGGGCTATTGCCTATGGAAAGAATGGCCTTGAGGTGATACTGCATGATGCGTCGAGATTCTGTAAGATGCTTTAGTGGAAGAAAAGATTGAGGGACATAAAAGTGAACAGTGAAGGTAAGTAATTCTGATGGTCTAGAAATGCATTGAGAACCATTTCTTGAGTCCATTGCGACATTTGTCTAAAATACGAATTCGACAACTTCACTAAGAGACAAATTGAGGGCAATTTTTAACAAGAGTTAAGAAAAAGTGCTGTTTTGAGGTCGTAAAAATGTAGATCATATTATTTCTTTAAAAAATCATAGAAAATAGTATTTAGGTAGAAGCACGCCATCCAGCATTAGCGGAGAAGTGTTCCAACTACTGGAAAGAACAAAAATATATCTGAATGGAAAAGAATTTTTTCGAAGAGTTTTTCGAAGAGTCTTCGAAAATCAACTTAATATGAGTCAGAGGTACTATTTGAGACAAATACGTGGAAGTAAAACTGGAATACTGAGAATAAAGTTTAATTATCTTGTAGTAATTGTTAAACATTCAGTAAACAGTATTTATCCCTACCCACCAAAGGACTCGTATACACGATTATATTCTCGTGTATTTGAAACACAATGTACTCAATATCTGTACACAGTGTCTGTACACAATGTATTCAACACTCGTAAATAAAGGATTGGGAATATGATTCAAGATCTCGTTAGTATCGTTCAACATATAATACAATTAAAAAAAATAAATTGTGAGGAAACAAGGGCAAATATCTTATTTTATCTCTTCCGGGAGAAAAATACAATAGTCATTTGGCACCTCAATCAATCCATTTCCTCGAAAAATAAATTTCAAAATATTATTTCGCATCAGAATAATCTTGCAAAACTGTAAATTGCCGTAGATTGACTGCACAGTTGGGTAAAAAATTGTAAATTGCAATTCGACCTAAAAGTAAACCGAATTACTTAAACTTCAACAAATAATTTTACAGGCATATTTCGTCAAAGTGACAACTTTCCTATTTTTTATCAGTTTTGAGGCTTGCGAAGAATGAAAAGTCGGTGACTTCTCCGTTATAACGTCCTCCAAAACTTTAACCAGCCTTGATATCACTGCCAAATATCTTATCCTAACCAATCTTCCGAGATCTCATGCAGTAATCACGATCCCACAATCATGTGGAATTAGAAGCAGATCTCAACCTTGCTTCGATTTACAGACGGTGATCACGAAATGCCACCTTTATGCATTAAGCAGTGTCTCTGTCAAAGTAAATCCATTATTCTCACCGATAAGGATAGACCCTGTTCTCCATTGTAGTGGAATGCCATACTCTTTAACTGAATAATCCAGTCCCGTCTATCTCTTCCATTTCTCGGCACTCGATTTAATCTCATCTCCCGAGAAAGTGGTTGCCGAAACAATGCGCCAAAAGCACCATGTGGGATTTCGCGAACAAAAACATCAGCAGAACGCCCTGGAGCGCTCATGAATAAGTCGCGAGCGATTCCGGAAGGAGAACAATCCATTATATCGGTGGTGCAGTTAGATCGCCCAACAAAAGAGGAGATAACATGGAGAATGCGTACCAATATATCTGGACAAAAAGATTCGGATCTAATGTGGCGGGGTGGGTGGAAAGAGCTCCATGACTGGGGTGGACAAAGCATCACGTCGTAGATAGCACGTGTTATTTAGAACAAGAATTTATTATTCCCACACGGCCCACGTTAGGCATTTATTCTAACCAGCTGGAATGGAACTAAAAAAGGAGGGCAAATTTGGGTGGAGAATAAAATGTTGGTCGACCACATGTTTCATCGTATGGACGGATTGCTGTGGCTATAGCACGTGACAGGTGCTGATCTATGAGCAGAGACATGGGACCTATGCCTTATTCTTGAAGAATATGTTTGTGTTTATTCAAATAAAATATAAATATTGCTTGGAAACTTCTTTATAACACCTGGTGTCATAGAAGCATGGACTATTCTATTGTACAGAGTATTTCTGTAATAAAATTTGTGATATCAGTTGAAACCCTACGATGAAGTTCATGTTTTCTTGTAGGAAAAAAGGTTATAAATTTGTTTTTCCTGTGTTTAAATTCTCCCTCGCAACTTATAGAGATATTTTTGATGCGCTACTGACTGGAGAAGGGATATACTAAGGGTTAGGGTGGTTTAACTTTGAATTGGAAACGGTTCTGTTTAATTTTCATCGAATGGGTTTGTACCAGTACCGGAAACGTTTTTGTCACAACATGAATATTAACTTTTTTAAATTTCGTCAGCGAAACCTAGTTCGTAAATAAAAGTTTTCTATATGAATAAGTCAAATTGTTTATTTTTCATTTTTAATATGAAAATTATCCGACAAGTCACGCCAGAAACTATTTTTACATGAATTTTAGTTCACCCATTTCCGCTGCCTCGAAACCGCTAACGGAAACAATAGATAAATATTATCCGTATGTAATTTTATTCCTCATGCTCTCATTGAAACCTCGATAAATTTGACCCGATGTTATTCAAATCTTCTGTAGTACAGTACTGCAGGACCACTGTATTGTGGGCACTGAGTTCGGCTGGATTTTAATATTAGTCGTTAAATGACGTCGCCTCTCAATTAATGTGAGTTTCGATAGATGGGGAATACTCTGAATGTAGCAAACCTACGTTTGTTCGAAATTGAAGAGATTTACAAATCCCTCATTTTCCAGAATAATCACGATAGGAAAAGTTTTCCATTTAATGCATGATCTTGTTATAAAGGCAGGTTTTTTTACAGAAAAATCAAAGTGCATTATAATTATCTCAGGAATCAATTCGTCATTTGCCTAAGAGAGTAGGCGTGAAAGTGTGCACTCGCTTGACATACCCCCTGACCTATTCCTCAAAAAGTTATATTATTTTTCATGAATTCCTAGATTCCTCTGATATGTATACTTATAATTGTAATGTACGTGGTATTTAGTGCAGTAAATATGGCATAGGTGCTCATTTTTTTGAAAAGCTGAAATTCGTCGTTGGGTTGGGTCCTTTATTGCCATCTCTAAATGAAGCCTCTACTCGTCATCAATAATCTTTGTGGGTAACTAGTCAGGGGAATTAGTCTGCAGCAGTTCTTTAGGCATTGGCGAAAATTTGAATCAGTGTAGTATTTCCGCTCCGATGGCTGGCCGGATAGAACGTAATGTTAAACCAGTTCAATATTCCAATTCGTACATTACATTATGGAGTTAGCATATACACGAGATCTACTCCTCGGCCTCAACGTTTAATCCGTTTTGTTTATTACATGCAAGGGTGACGGTGAAGCGATATAACCTGTGGAAGCTTTTCAAATGGTTACTTCCCTATTATAGGGTTCCTTTGGAATATAGCCATTTTGCGCATATAACTCAACATTCAGTATTATAAATGAATAACTGATTGGTTTGAATGATCAAGTAGGTACAGTGATTAAATATTGTTATTTTAATATATATTATGGGGTCTAAAGGTATTTTTGACTGTGCTAGTTAGGACTTATGAGTAATTAATTGCATGTTCCATCGAAAACCTATGTAATGAGGTGAACTATTGCCAAGGAAATACATACAAAGCTTAACTTTTCACGGTATAAAGATTTTCTTGTGAATATTTTCCTCCTTGATAAAATGTTGATGGCAGTTTCGCTGGCAGTCGGAGAACGATGGATTTTGGCATATCAGGCGGTTGCAGGAAGCGGTAACTGCAATTTTAATATATTCCCTGAAAGTTCTCAAGAATGACAAGAATAAATAAAATTAAGAAGAATTGAGCATCGATAAGAAAAGTTTCCTAGAAAAATCAGTTTTCCTTGATTTCTCCATAATTGTTATTAGTACACACACACTTTGTAAAGGAACTTTCGAGAATTTCGAACGAAAAAACCTTTTTGGCATTGTGCGCTTTGGATTTGTTCACATTTTCCGGCTGGATACGATCAGAGTAACAATACGTTTTCCCGATTCGAAGATGACAGTAGCGCCATGGCATTGATTATGTATGACAGCACTAACAATTCCATTCTTTTGGTATTCTACCGCTTAATTTAGGTTTTGAAAGGACACAGACGGTATAATTCTACATTTCTTAGACTTACCTATGAATACAAGGCGCTCCACAACACTACTATTTAACTTTCTTCAATTCTGCTTACTTACTTCCTCCTTACATTCTGTCCAAAATATCTGTCCTTATCCCTTTATCACAGTCTTCAGCATTCTAACTCCACCCATCACTTCATCCACACTTCCCACTTCCATTACAACCTTCCCAAAAACCCTCTCTCCACCCTTGTAATACGTAGCACCTCGTCGTTTGTTTTCCTTTCCGTTCATTTCACTTTTGCCATTCTTCTCGACACCCACGTCTCCAAATCCCCCAATCTACGCCAATAATCTTCCTTCGACGATCAATTTTCCACAACACAAAACACTCTGTTCCATGTGAAATGTTTAAAGAGTCCATTTTCAACAACCTTTCTCTGTATGGAACGACATCCATCCATCAACTCCATTCCGTCTTGTGAAAGCTAAACAGCATTTTATTTCTCTATATTAAATAAAATATTGGGAAATTAAAATATAAATACTTTATTAATCTCCAAAGTTACTTCTTTAAAATGTTTTCTCAATGCTTTCCCTGTGTGAATGTGAACACATATTATATCCTTTAAGTAAACAATTGTTCGTAAGTGCCATTCATATGCTAGAAGTAAAACCAAACTTCATTTCATGTAAACCTCCTTTTATATTATAATCAACCATACGAAATTAAATTCGCTGGATCATGAATGGAAAGTGAACGCACTTTGTGGAAATGTATAACAACTTCTGAGTGACAACGACGTTCCATTTTTTCCTTAAATGAATGTTGCTTTATGATATCCTACTGGTGTAGTTATGATTGATTTAGTTTTCTGCTCTTTTTCCTAAATACTGCAGGTTTTAAGTATTTTTTTAAGCTTATTACAATGTTACTTTGTAACGTAATAACAAAAACTTCCAGAAGATATAATAGCGGACAGACATGCTTTAAAGGGGAATCTATATTAGCGTCTTCTATCGGAAAACTGACGCCGAACGGCAGTCAAAATGTTTAAAGACTTGGATGTTGACTTACTCTTTTACTTCATTCGATAATTTTAACATGATATTAGGAAATTAAAACAAAAAGGAAATTATGAACCATTTGACACCGAAGTTATTTGATCTACCACCTTTTATTTATAGCATATGAGGGTGATCAGTGAATTATCTTCAGTTCTAAGGACCGTTGGGATAAAACAAAGAGGGTGCGGAATAATTTATGTTTTAAATTTCAATTGGGCAATCAATTCCGCCTATTGCTGTCATTCTCATTCTTAATGTTAATTCTCAATCTTTTATGCACCAACGACTTCTCTGCGCTCTCTGGCCCGGAGTCAAATGATCTTCTTAGGTCGCGATCCAATATTCCCCAAAGTACAGACGGAAATTAAAATCCCCTCTACGTGTGAAGAGCATTCGTTGGTTCAATGAGAACTGGTTTTTTTTACCCCGTAGTGTATCACACTGATGCGAAAGTGTTAATAATCATTTTGACTTCTTTTGGCTATGGTAGGGTTTTAGCTTAAGTATGTGGGCCAAATATATTAATTATTGTGAAAATCTTATTCTTAAAATCTTGTGAATAATGACGGTTTTCTTAGTGTTCACCAAACTCCATGGCTCATATTAAACCATCGCAAAACAATGAATCTGACGAATTCTCTAAGCTGTTTTGGCACATTATTCGTTTTTCGAATATTAATTTCGAATGAGACAAATGTGCCCGTATCTCATAGAGCACTCGAAGAGCAATAAATTTTTGTTTTCCATCAAGGGATGGTCTTTAAAAAAAAAAACGCGAAGGCTATCCAAATACGTTTCGTTTCAGTTAACACATTAGCACAGGTAAATGTGTCGAGGATTTTTCTCAGCAAACACGAGTGGCAATATTTCGCCAATGATAAAAGGATTTAGTGCTCGCGAGCCTTGAATCTCCATCAAACACCTCTGAGTGCCAACAATGTTGGCCAAACAACGGAATCCATTAATGGGTTTAGTTGCCGTGGCAACTAATTCTCCTAACAGAGCTAAAGCAAGCTCCAAAACCCCTTCCTGCGAGATCTCCGGTAATCCTTTCTTCAAATGGGATCCGGCCAACCTTTCTCTCCCCTTTCTCCTCTTTGGATCGGCGCTAATGCCGTCTAGCGGCAGGCATTGAAGCCATTCCCGGAGCTCGCCATACTTAAATACCCGATGGGTAATCCGAAGGCCCCGACACTATGGACCCATTCCAGCCAGCCACTGCGAACAGTTAAGGCCTCCTTCTCCCACGCCAGGGTGCGCTTAATACATACGACTGCTCGGTGGGGCGCCGAAAGGCTTCCTTCCCACTCTCGGGCGACAAGCGAACGCTTGTGACTGCTCTATCGCCCGTGTTTCAGGCGCAGTTAAATAATCTCGTGTGCTTGCCTCGGGAAATGTTCAAGTGCAGATCATTAATGAATTCTAATAGATGGGGACAAATCAGCATTAAAAGTTAAATCGTGATATCATTATTGAATTATCACTATATTATGATCATTATCATAAGTATGTTAGTTGGTAGTTTGTGTGTTTGTATGTGTGTGGAGTGGAAGGGTTCTTGCATTAAATGTATAAATTTGTGGCTTTTGCGTGCGATTTGTTTCTTAATTACGGGTGATGCCCTAACACCCCCCGCCACACACCCTTGCGGCGGCTTGCGGGGTATTAAATAGATGCAGATTATGTTTCATATTGCTCTTTTTTATGTGTACTATGACGCTAAATTATAATAATTTGTCTTAAATACTGAAATATTTTTGAGAAATTGGAAGTCGGCTGGTAATTAGTGTAGTTACCATTGTCAGCCAACAATTTCAATACTACTTTAGGGACAAACTTTTGGGATAAATCTTGGAGAACATAATTTTTAAGAGCGTCTTTGATGTTTTAGATCAAAATTAAATTTGTTAGGAGATGTAGCCATTAGGTGGTCGTATTTAAAATGACTTTAAACATATATGTGTCAAAATATAGGATCCATGGAGCTTTGACTGTAACCTTTGAGGTATACCTTGAAATGACCTTGAGGTTTGACCTCTAGGTCTTGGTCAATACAGACAGAATCATCAATGATTAATTATCCAACAATTGATCGATGGAATGATCGGTTTTCGTGCATATGAGGTGGACAAAGCATTCAAACTGATGATTTGACTTCCAAATGCCCTTCAAAGGTCACTATTAGAAAAAGGTATAGAACATATCTGGACATTTAAGTTTTCCCTCTTTTCGTTCCTCGTTTCAAAAAGGTGTTTTCCTGTTTGAAAAAATTATTTTGACATCAACATTACCTGCAAATATGACCTCAGGTTCAAACTCAAGGTCATATTTGATTTTTTATAAACAATTCTACAACTTTTGATTTTATGATTTTTCTCGAAATCCTATAGTTTCTGAAATATTTAAGCGTTCCGTTTCTTTTCGGTGGCCCTGTGTATGTTTCAAACAAAAACATTGATCCTTCGTCTAGTTCGCAACCTAAGAACCGAAGGCAATCACGGCACGTGTACTTCTAGGAAGAGCTTCAACTGGAGGATTTCTCCTAACCGATAAAATCTATTTTCCCAAAAATTTGTTTAATTCATCGTAAGAGAAAAATTTATGCTCCTACATTTAAAATAGACATAAAAAATGGTAAGAGTAAAGTGTTCATTATTGGAATTGATGAAGGCTATTTCTGTTAATTTAAATCTAAATCCATTTAACTAAAATGTTAATGCTAAAACTATCGTCCCCCTGGTATAATTGATGATTTAATATACCAAGAAAGTCACAGTATTAACAGTAATAAGCATTTCGGAGAATAACTGACAGATGAGTTCACATGCGCCATTTGAGATGGGTGGCAATTTCGGTTGAGAGAGAGAGAATGTAGAAAGGATAAAGAGTGAGTGTACAGAAAATAAAGCATTTGCCTACTCTAAAATAACGATGAACATTTTAGTTTCCCATCTTTGTGGTGCTCTCGATAGAGCACATCAAATAGGGAACGGGTCACTCCTGAAAAAATCTACAACTTCCTAGATTCGAAGTTGTAACCTTGGTGTGGGAATCCCATAATACAATAGTTATTACTCTATTTTTATCCAATAAATATTTCATCTCATTATAAACCTGTATACGCGTATGGGAATAATTTGAGCAAACATATACGTGCGCGTTCAATAGACGGCGAAGTGTATTTTCAGTGAAGTACCGAGATAAAATTCTGTTCCTGACGATTAAAATATTCTTTGCATCGCAAAAAGTAAAGAATATACTATAGAAAGGCTTCGAATATTATTCTTGCATGCATGGGGAAGTTGGTGTTTCAAATTAGATATTACAATAAAATGAATGCATCGCTGGTGTACGAGAAATATCCTTTTCCAGATTTTCCATGATTTTTTATTAGATGATTCTAAATGCCGTTTCATTATATTCCAAACATATTTGTTTTTAATTGTTGGTTAATGGTGGCTAATTTCATTTAGATATTCATAATCCAGTTATAAAAAAATATGAAAAAGGTTAAACTGATTAATTCATTAATTATTATTAATGAAGACTTTGTTTTATAGAGCTTCAAATGATTTAACAGCCCAATTTAGCATATAGATCAATATACGCAGCATATATAAAAAATATAAATATACAAATACATAGAAATAGGGATAAGGAAAGGGGAAAGGAACACACATAAAGGACGAACACAGGACAGGTGGGGACGGCGGATTTGAGCAGATCACAAATTTAAAAATATTTTCCTCGACCGGTACTTGAACACCGGATCTCTCCACTTGCCGGGTGGATGCTCTAACCACCTGAGCTATCGAGATCGTGATCTGCGAACTTATAAAGCGCCAAAGTGCTCCGATTATTATGACCAAAAGATGGCGTTAGGGAGCTGTTTGTATATGTAATAATATAATACGATTTCATTTCATGTTTAGTGAAAATGAGAAGGTTAAGGAAAAATATAGAGACCCTAATTAGCTATTTGATTTGTTATTTCAGTGCCAAAAAGCAAAAAAAATGTATTAACATAAGAGCCTATGGCTATTTATTTAGCATTTTTTACGAAATATTTTTTTCCGAATAAGAATTTACATTGATTTTTCTTGCGAAATTTTGTCTATCGGATGTTATAATATACGATACTGATACGCACAAGCATGACTCAACTATGCTATGCTATACGTTAAAAAAAGTTTTATTCATTAATGGAACTATTTAATATACAATTTTATTTTAACAGATATTTATAAAAGTTTCAAAAATTGTTTTTTCAAAATTAACTTCATTCGCGAAATATTGATGTGTAAGCAGGACTTATTTGAATCAGCGTAATGCATCCTGAATGTTTTTTTCCAAAATTAGGGTACGCTATCAGTCGAAATGGAATCTTCTTGTAGTTTGCTTAAAAGATTGACAGATATTTATTCTGATAATGTAACATCGACAGACTCTATCAAAAGTGCTTTTAAATAATCATGACCAAATGACCAATCACATTTCCAAAGCATATGTGCCACAACGCAGAAATGAAATCTCTCAAATGTTCATGAACTCATACTTATTTCCAAAAGATGTTTCCTCGGCGTCGGTTCTGTTCGATCAAAACGTTCGTTCCTGACTTAACCTCTCTAATCGTGTTGGATACACAGTCGAGGGTTTCTGAATTAGTATATGCAATGCAAATGGAATTCCCTTTGGCGTCCTCTCAGCATGGGACGGACGACCCCTGACGCCCCCAGGGAGTCGGCCCTCCCGACACCGCATTTGACTCGTCTCAGACGTGAGATGGAAAGGGGATGGAGATGGGATTAATGCTGAGCAGGAATGTTAGGGTTTCTGTAGGTTAAGCCTGTGATTCTCATGTTCTCTTAGTATATATGTTGGTGTCCTGTTACAATTTACTGAACACGGAATATTCTTTGTTTTCATGTCTACATTTTACTAGAGTTTCTTTGCTCGTAAAAGACGGTATGAGTTTATGTGTTTACGGGGACTTAGTTACCAGTCTGAACTTTGAAGATACTTAATGGTTGGATAAAGAGTTTCCTCATTGTGTAGCAATACGCATCTTAATCACAAAAAAAGTAATATTCTAGGAATATTCAAATAAATTGGAAAATAGTGTACCATATCAATGCTTGGAGCAGATTTTAATCAAATTATTGTATTAAGACATAAGATGAAGTAATCCACTTCTTAATGCACAAGTTTCGTTGAGGATACCTAAAAGAATTCCACTCTATCAATAATTATTTTTTGTGGCATTGTACGTTATCAAAATAAAAGTGGGAAAGACGAAATAGACTGGCAAATGACGGATCAACAAAGTGAAACAAGTCAATAGTTTCCTAAATGTACAATTTATCAGCTCATAGAAAACAATTGAGTTTTTTATTTCTGTTGTTTCTGTTGGTATAACCTGGAAAATCAGCGTTGAATCAGATAAAGAACGATAACGATGATAATTTAGAGTAAGTACTCGTATAACAAACATCTAGAGCTGATTTAAATTTAAGAGTTTCAAAGTAGTTTAATTTTAGTTCAACTTTGAGCAAAGAAAACTTTTTTACCTTACAACTAATGTTCATGAGGAAAATTTAGTATAAGTAACTGAATGTTAGTTGTTCGTATTTACAGACGAAACTGGTAAAATAAGGTCTAATTTGATGAGTAATTGGGGAGAGGGTAAAAAGAATTTCAGAAACCTTTCCTGTACTCTTTCATCTTGCGAGAAAGCTTGAGCTGCAATTTGGTAGTACACCATGACTTTGAAAGTTACATATTTTTATATGACTGCTCTTAATTATTTTATTAGACGCTCTTATTATCATGCTAAAAGTTTTATAATAGGTTTTTATTTCTTCAATGACGTAAACGGTGGTCATTCAAAAGAAAAAATATGTCAAATTTTCAACAATTTGGCGCAAAACATTTTCATAAATAGAGATAAAAAGTTACATATGTAATTTTTTATCCTTAATATTATTTTAAGCAGAATTACTTGTTCATCATCCATTACCCTTGCGCCACGATAAGTTTCACTTACTTTTTTCCTCAGTGAGCGAACGGTTGCGTCGTGGATAATGTGCAAACTCCGAAAGAATAAGAGGGAAGAAGAGAGGAATATTTTTTTTCGTTGAGAGCTTACAGGCACTTTGAAAAAAGTTCAAATGAAAAACATAGAACTAGAAATTCTCCAAATAGATCATTTTGTGATACAACCGTCGAGGCATCAATATTACAAGCTTCTTTTTCATGTCATTTCAGTCCAAGGAACTATCAAGTAAAGAGCTGCTAAAGGATTATCAAATATAGCGTAGAACAATATAAAGACAATTGTTGTTATTCACCACATCATATCATCCTAGTTTTGCAGCTAAAGCACAGCTTACAATGAATAGTTTTTCTACAAGACTGACATCAAACAGGGCAACAAGATCCCACTCATACCAGAAAGCGATAAAAACGTGTAGATTTATAGTCAAGTTACTGACCGAGACGATGTAGAAAGATACTCGGAAAATATTTTAAAATACTCTGGTAATAAATACGTTATATACACTAGTCTACTGGGTTTGTTACGAAGTTTATCGTCACCATAGACCTACTCTTTAAAGTATCATGATATGTTCTTGCTGTAGATATTATTATCACCATCAACTTCCTACTTATTGATTTTGTTAAGACAGTGGTTCTTAAATAATAATAGCCAATATCTTGACCTAAGTTTAATTGAAGTATGCATTCGCCTTACACTCAAAGGAAGTTTAGTTCATGTGGTAAATCTTTATGATGAAGATGCGAAATGCTATTTTTAGCCCTATAGTTTGGAATATTTCCACCATATCATACTTGAAGCAGTGAAAATTTACAATTATCATGAAAAGTGATAAAAGCTTATGTATGCACGACCTAATTAAATTCAAAAATAAATAAATTTATTCATATTCATTGTCTTTAACAACTAAAAATTGATTCGTGAACGGACGTGCTCCGTACCACTGGTACAATCTTCTTTGTCCAAAAGTTGGGTATTATATAGATACAAAGAGTAGCCATAATTAATTTACAATTGCTGTATTAGCTTGGAATATCCTCCAAGTCTTCGTTCAACTGCAAATAAAACCTAAATGGCCTACATCTTCCCAGGGAGATGTCAACGAGATTAATTTTCTACTCGTTGAATAAAAGGTTCATTTTATATTCACGATTCTAAGTTGTGTGCTATACGAGTACATTTACACATACGAGTTGTGTACATACGTCCTGCGTGGACTTATATTTTTGTAGATATTAATAGTTATCGCTCACAGCAATTTCGTTTCCCGTAACACGTTAGAATTGTCCGCTGTTATTGTTAGTAAACATCGTTCGTTTTATTTTGAAGACGCTGGAACAAATCTAATTCAATATTGCGCCTGCAACGTATGTGACGTTACGGTGTATTTTTGTCGTGTGGGTCACATACACATTATTATGTAAGGCGCATCTATTCCTAGATAGACCGAAAAAATAAAAATATGGCTAATTGTTTTCCGACGGAACAAAATAGAAAACTGAATTAAAACCTGATTCAAATCTTCTTATGATTCGCAAAAATAAATTTTTTAATATTGGCCAAGTTAATTTGTTTTAATTCAATTTCACTTTGAGATGTTTTTTCTCCTTTAATTTACTATGCAAACTTATCTCGAATTAAAATAACTTTATACCTCCTCCTTACATATTGATAATATGTTAGGAAACTTAACATATTAGAATGAGTTGTCAGGCACGGTCAGGGTGCAGAGGGTACGGGGTAGAGTAAATACATTTGTTGTAATTTCCAAAATTTTCCTGGGATCCATGCAAGAAATAATATGTTCCTTCATTAATTTACTATCGGTCTGCAATGTGATCACTTTTATTTTCTTTTGATTTTCCGTTTCGATTAGAATACATTGGAGTTTTTGCTTATAGCATCAATACGGCTGTGCAAATTCCAATTTTATTATTATATAAATTTATTTTAGCAAATTATTATTGAACAGTTTAATTATTTCCTGCAAATTTGAAGCCTGCCATACATAAATAAATGTATAATTCAACATAAATACAGGTTAAAAATTTACAAACGTCCTAATTCAAAATTCACTTCCACGATTAAAACGATACGAAGATCGTTTTATAGAAGAGGGTACGTAAAAATGCAAAAATATCTGTCACATAATTAATGCTCTATAAACAGAAACTCTGCGGCGAAATTCCAACTTAAGCCAATTTATCTTACACGGATACCGAGAATTGTTTGACATCAAAAACCATTTGTTTGGGGAAATATATATATTCCCAGGTCCAGTAAACTCCCATTCGGATGTTGCTCTAAGGCAAACGATCTTGTTTGCCTGTGGCAATATATACCTCCGCATAATATGGACGAAATAATGGGAGTGGACCGAAAGCTTGGGAATAAGTCAAAAAGATCCGAAGAGTTTCGATTAATAATTTGAATAAATATCATTTGTTTGTGTAGCAGCAAGATTTAATCGTTATATTTTTTCATTAGAATAGTTCTATCATTTTCCGACAAACAGACAATATGTCAGGATATTTTGTCAGGGATACGCTTTTGGCACACGTGTATCCGCTAAACTGTGGCATATAAAATAAATTTAAAATGCAGGTTTCATTAGTTACATTTTAATTTAAATATGTTATGTGTATTCTCATCCCATTGTGAGATGTAATTATCCAACCTGATTCCACACTTAAAAAATACTCTTAAGCCGAATTTAATGGAGGATAAATTATTACATGACACGCAATGGCTAGGGGATTACAGGAGTGCAGGAATATTAACAGTCGACAATTTCACATAAATAAATTAACAATAAAAGTTCTGATTTCTTAAATTTATGCCTTAAACCCGTTGAACACGTTCAAATAAAATTATAAAAAACCGAGTTTCCTGTTTATTTTTTCAATTGTTACGTTCCCTTGAACATTGACAAAAAATTTTTTGATAGAAAATGAGGAGAGTTTTTCTCTCTTAAAAGATTATTTCCCATCAGATAAATTTCAAAAATTGTAAACAAAAGAGATTTATGGTTCACCTAAAATAACGACTACAAGCTTTTGGAATTAATGATTTTATCATCCATTCTGAACGTCGTCTCCAATGTAATAGGCAATTTTAATTGGCACTCCATTTTCGCTACGATGTATTGAAATATGGAAAAATGAGATGTTAAAAAACACGGAATGCTTTTGAATTATATATGAAAATGAGTTCAGTTCACCCAACGGTTAATTCCGGGTAAAAAACATTTAGATTTCCTTTAGTATTACGAAATCACAAATGAAAATTAAATTTACAATTTAACTTCACTAAATCCATTGTCGATCCCTATCTTACACATGTATTTAATGATTACCATTACTTTTGTTTTATTTAATGCTAATTTTTCAACACATTGACTGTAGATTATTTAACTAATACTTTTATTCTCCAAAAAATGAGTGCTTAATACTGAAAATATACCTTAATTATGTATAAATATATATATGTATATATATGTATATATATGTATATATATATATTTGTGCGCCATATGGCGGGACTTCGTATTTGAATGTGTGTATATATATATATATATATATATATATATATATATATATATATATATATATATATATCGATGATGCGGAAGTACTCACGAGAGCAATATAACTTTTGGACGGCACAATAGAACACAGAATAAAACAGATAACACGTAAAAGGACATTCACACTGTAGATGATTTAAGCTTTCGGCCTTCTCCGAGGCCTTCTTCAGGTCAGACGTGAAGAAGGCCTCAGAGTAGGCCGAAAGCTCAAATCATCTACAGTGTGAGTGTCCTTTTACGTGTTATCTGTTTTATTTTGTGGTCTATTGTGCCGTCCAAAAGTTATATATATATATATATATATATATATATATATATATATATATATAGTTCAACCAGGAAAAATCCAAGAGAGATGGAAGGAATATATAGAAACACTGTATGGTAAAGAACTTAGGCCGACAAGGTTAGACATAGAAAAGCAACATGACGTAGAAGAAGATAGCTTAGATCCAGGCATACTCGACGATGAAATAGAAAGGGCATTAAAGGAGATGAAAGCAAATAAGGCCGTGGGGGTGGACAACATACCTGTAGAACTGTTGAAATGTTTAGGAAAATGCGGGAAGAAGGCCCTATATGGACTGATTCGTAGTATCTATGAGGAAGGAATCTGGCCGGATGATTTTTTGAGATCGGTGTTAGTTCCTATTCCAAAAAAGGCAAAGGCTTCGTCATGTGAGGATTACAGACCAATAAGTTTGATATCCCACGCAGCTAAAGTTATTCTCAGCATCATCAACAAAAGGATAGAGAGTAAGGCAAATGATTACTTAGGGGATGATCAGTTTGGGTTCAGGAAAGGAAGAGGTACGCGTGATGCCATTGCAGTAATGAGATCACTAGTCGAGAGGAATATAGAATACAATCAGGACGTTTTTGCCTGTTTTGTAGATTTCGAAAAAGCGTTTGATAGAGTGAATTGGGAAAAATTAATGCGTGTATTGCAGAAAATAGGAATGGATTGGAGGGACAGGAGACTGATCCGCAACCTGCACATGTCTCAGACTGCTCAGGTCCGAGTGGGGAACGGAGAGTCCGGATGGGCAGTGTTAGGAAGAAGTGTAAGGCAGGGTTGCCCATTGTCACCGGTACTGTTCAACGTTTATGTAGAGGAAATGATTAAAGAGGCATGGGAAGACCTGGAGGTAGGAATGAAAGTCGGAGGGGAATTCGTAAAATCGGTTAGGTTTGCTGATGACCAAGCATTAGTTGCTCAGTCAGCCAAGGGGTTGCAAGCATTGTTGAGTGAATTGGAGGTTCAGTGCGATAAATATGGGATGAGAATAAATATTAATAAAACAAAGGTTATGCGATTTTCCAGAAAGAAAAAGGCTAAGCTAAATATTAAAATAGGCGGGGATAAAAAAGAGCAGGTAGAACAGTTTACATATCTCGGAAGTGTTTTGGACCAATACGGTCAAAGTGGTAGGGACGTAAGGAGAAGAATTGCGCTAGGCAAGGAGGCTTTCTCAAGGAGGAGGGAGTTGATGACGGGGACGTTGAGTGGGGATGTTTAGACAAGACTCGTAAATACTCAGATATGGAGCGTAGCTATGTACGGCGCGGAAACGTGGTCGCTGAAGCAGGAGGATAGACGTAGATTGGAGGCTTTTGAAATGTGGGTGTGGAGACGAATGGACAAGGTGAAATGGACCGAAAGGAAAACAAATGAGGAAGTACTAGAAATGGTGGGGGAGGAGAAGGGTTTGTTGAGAGAAATCCTATGGAGGCAGGAAAAATGGATGAAAGGCGTATTGAGCGGTAGTGGAATGTTGAAGAGGGTAATAGAGGGGAGAATGTTGGGCAAGCGAAGTAAGGGTAGGAACAGGATAGGGATGTTGGACGGGATGAAGGGAGGAAAGAAGTACACCGAGATGAAGAGGGACCTGATATAGATTAGTTTGCTAGGTGGGGAGTCACAAAATGTTTATTTGATAGTTGTGTCCATCCAAAAACCTACCTTAACCGGTAGATTACCTAAAAAAAAAATATATATATATATATATATCGATGATGCGGAAGTACTCACGAGAGCAATATTACTTTTGGACGGCACAATAGACCACAGAATAAAACAGATAACACGTAAAAGGACACTCACACTGTAGATGAGTTGAGCTTTCGGCCTTCTCCGAGGCCTTCTTCAGGTCAGACCTTTTACGTGTTATCTGTTTTATTCTATATATATATAAAGTGGGTCGCGGTAGTCCAAGGGGTAGAGCGGTGGACTACAGACCGGGGGGTCCATGGTTCGTTTCCCGGACAAGGCACTCTGGGCACCTGCAGCTCCACCCAGCTATGTGATTTTTCGGTACCAGATATCCTTGGGAAACCGTAACCCGCACAGGGAAAGGAGCTGACCCCCCTACCCTTCCCCCTAACCTTATGTGTGAATTTCACGTGCCGTCAGGCTTAGTACTGGGTGAACTCTACCATCACCTACCCAACCGACCTTCGGGTTGAATACTGTGTGTATGGTTTTTTTATATGTATAATATATAAACTAATATAAGCAGTCCTAACTAATCTTCCCAGGAAGACGGAGCTCAATTCCGTCGAAATTATCAAGAAATAACGTGTGAGTGTTCCTTATATGTGTTCTCATATTGTGTGTTGCTGTTTTAAATTTTTTTATTTAAAACTTTCGTGTTACTTCGAAGAAATCATATATAAATAAATAAATAAAATATATATATAGGGTGCATTCCAAAAGTAATGCAATAAAATTTCCCGCGCCGCTCTTATTGGTCGGAGTGGAATCAAACTACTTGGAATAGGTGGAAGGGACGCTAAGCTTTGCCGCAAAGTGGTCTCAGTACTCTCCAAGCTGTGAAAAGTGTAGGATATAAATTATTGTAAACTTTTGCGTGTCGACCTTGTCACAAAAGCGTGGAATCCACGATCGAGTGGAAATTTCAAGTGAACGTTTGCAACGTACTGAAAATGAATCTCATTATTTGGACACCGTCATTAGTGGTGATGAAACCTGGGTGCTTGAATACGACCCTGAAACAAAACGCCAAAGCTCTTAGTGGCACACCAACCAGTCCCATAAACCCAAAAATGTGAGAATAAGGAAATCAAAAGTGAAAAAAATGTTCATTCGATTCGATTTTTCGATAGTAAAGGAGTGGTCCAATAGGAGTTTGTTCCTCAAGGACACACAGTTAACGCTGCCTACTACTTGGATATTGTTCTACCCGCTATAGTTAATGAACTTCTGTTTATTTTTCAATTTAGTCTTTATCTGTCTAAAGAACAACATAATTTTTGATTCGTTTACATTTATTCTAATTCCATTCTTATTGCACTGACTTTTCAATAACCTCATTGATCGGCATCTTCCTTCCAATTTATTTCTATGTCCAGTAGGACTGAACAATTAATAAGTTTGTCATTTGATATATCTTTTTCTTCTGATTAAGCAGTCACTTGCCCTATCTTTAGTACGCTTTTTTAGGACTTAATTATTAATATTCAACCAAGTTGGCTTTCTTTCAATCCTCTGTATATTATTCTATAACTAATGTTATAGTAACCCCGCGATCCTCCCATCTCTCCCATCTCTTGCAGGCCCAAACAAATCTACATTTTCTTTCTCGATTACTCCCTTTATATTTGTTTTCTTTTTTTTCCAAGGCATCCCATTATTTAAAATCTTAATTATAACTGGTTTGTCCTCTTTGTCTTTCCTGCTTCACATATTTATCTTTGCTAACATTTCGTGAGTTGATGATAGCCTTCCTTCTCCCGCTACTGCCCACGACACAGGGGATTAAACCGAGTCCCGCAGTTTCCAGGACTCATGCATAGATACTTCTCCATCACAAAAGTCATGACGTGATGAAGGGAGGAAGGAACAGAGATGAAGAGGGACATAATGTAGAGTGGATAGAATAGATAGATAATGTAGAGTAGATAGTAGCCTCAAAATATTTATGTGAAAGTTTTGTTTATCAAAAACCTATCTTTATCGGTAAATTCCTTTATAATAATATTAAATGTATAGATCCATTATATATATATATATATATATATATATATATATATATATATATATATATATATATATATATATATATATATATATATTCAAACTTGAAAATCCCGCCATACGGCGCACAAATATTTATTCAAACATAGAAATAGGTATAAGGAAAGGGGATAGGAAAACACATAAAAGGCGAACACAGGACATGTGGGGAAGGCGGGTTTTGAGCAGACCACGAAAGCAAAAATATTTCCTTATCCGCGATTTGAACCACGGGCCTTCCACTTGCCGGGCGGATGCTCTACCACTAAGCTCTACTCTAAGCTAATAAGGAAACCTGATTTACATTGAGATCTGCGATCTTATAAAGCGCCAAAGTGCTCCGATACATATTGCCCGAGGGATGGCGTTATGGAGCTGTTTCACCCACCAAAGGAGAAATAGACGGGACACAAGAAGGGGAAAGGATAGTAGAAAAGCATTCATACGATCTTATAGAGGATAGGAACGGTGCGTTTAATGGCACGCATAGCCAGAAGAAGAGACGAGCCACATTGGCCAAACACATATTCAAACTTGAAAATCCCGCCATACGGCGCACAAATATTCATTCAAACATAGAAATAGGTATAAGGAAAGGGGATAGGAAAACACATAAAAGGCGAACACAGGACATGTGGGGAAGGCTGGCCTCCCTACCCTGATGTGTGAATATTCACACGCCGTCGGGCTTAGTACAAGGGTGGCCTCTACCATCACCTACTAAACCGACCTTCGAGTTTATTAGTGCGTAAATGGTTTATATATATATATATATATATATATATATATATATATATATATATATATATCGATGACGTAGAAGCACTCAGGAGAGCAATTGAACATTTGGACGACTCAAAGATTACAAAATAAAATAGACGACATGTAAAAGGACACGCACATTGTAGATTTTTTAAGCTTTCTGGCTACTCAGTCTGACCTGAAGAAGGTCTCGGAGTAGGCTGAAAGCTTTGACAATATATAATGTGAGTGTCATTTTACGTGTTGTCTATTTTATTTTGTGTTCTATTGTGCCGTCCAAATGTTATATATGCATATATACATATATATACACACACACAAACACACTTGTATGGAGAAGGGAGGCGAGATATTCAGCCACGCACGCCCACCTCACCCCAATTTTCGGAGGAGTTATCAGGCGTAGGAGATAATGTGGGTGAGGGGAGGTTAGTGTGATGTGTCGAGAGGAATAATGGAGAGGGGGGGAAGTAGAATTGCATGAAGCCTCAGGGGGTGTCCGACATTAGGGATGGGAGTGTTTGGTTTCTTTCGGGGAGGATTCGGAAAAGGAGGAGTTAAAAGGAATCGCCGAAAAAGCACCCTTTAAGCCTGGCCACCCACTCAGGGGTGCCGACATACGGAATCGCCCCGATCCGTATGCCGCGGCACGCGTCAACTGGAGAAGGGAGCGTGGCGGTATAATGGGCCACACATCGCACCCGGCCTCATCCAATCCACCCACCCCTGGGGGAGACGTTCCCCTCCACCACTCGTTTCTTCTAGTTCAGGGAAACGCCTCCCTTCTGCGATCGACGGTCCCCTCCTGCCCCTTAGCCCCTCTTGCCACCCATCTCTGTGTCGATGGATTCGAGGGGACTCGCGACCTACCCCTCTGATATCAATCCCTTCCTGAGAAAAACGGCGTGAACTCCGACGACTTCATTATAGTCCTCACCCTCGCCCCTTTTCACGGAAGCCCATCTCCCCTCTCGGTCATCTCCCATATGGTTATGGGAGGGACATAACTAGAGGTACAAGTGTATTCTTATCAAAGCCCAAAACAGCAAACGGGAGGAACTCCATCAAGTTATATTTCTCACCAATGAGAGATGAACATGCATCAATACGAGTACAATGCTTTTTCGGGTAAAATATTTTGTGCCAGTTCTTGGGGAGGAATTGTGTTCGAAAGAATTATTCCATAGTTAGAATTTGCTGGGGCAATGTGGTGGAAACTCGAAATAAGTGTCCATATTTGTCCATTTTTTAAGGGAAATTATATGGCATACTTGGGTTTCCTGCGTTTCCTCTTTAAGGATTTAGCAGATGACACCAGTGGTTTATGAGGAATAGTGTCGTGTGCATACCCGTCCAGAAAGGTTTGAACGTGGACGAGTTGTAGCTTAATTTTTATACGCCATTATCCACACTTTGGAAATGATTTGTACGAGTACATGATTCTTGGGACAAAACATCTTCAAAGTAAGTTCGAATGTTGAAGTTATAGGGTAATATGTATTACAAATATAGGCAATTGCTCATGTTTCTCAGCAAAAATGCTCCTAAAATATCATTATCTAAGAACGCTTTTGAGTAATTCACATTATCGTAAGCATTAAAACTTTTATTGTAATTGCGAATTATAATTTCTGTAGAGAACTATTTATTAATTTTTTCGTTTTAAGATCTTTGCGCTGCCTATGTTGGTTGCTAAACACTGATTTGCATTAAATGTGAAGATAATCTCTAAGGTGAGAGTTTTTAGTCCCGTCCCTTGTAGAAAAAATGGTGAGCTAAGTTAAATTGGCAGGAAATAATTATAGTTTTGGTAGTAGATAAGGAAAAGAACACATTTACTTAAGTTTTTAGGAAGGTGAGAAGGGATAGTTGGCTTTAAAAGGAACATAGAAAATAATGCTGAAATCGCTTGGTGGATCTCCAAGTAAAATAAAGTGGCGATCTTACAAACTCTTTAGAGAATAATCATCTGTAAAAGTTCTAAAGGAGACAGAGTATAAGGAAGACGAAATGTTTATCTTTTTGGTTTTAGCTTGCAATTATCATCAAGCCATGGAGCAGAATGGAATGGAGCAAAAATAATTGCATGGGTCTTCAAAGCATTAATGAGCATCCACCTCAAATATAGCTAAATAACTTGAATATTTTAAATATCCACTGCAATTAGGGAACTAGATTGATCGATAATGTATCTGCATATAATCAGAATTATCGAAAAACCTTTGACGGCGAATACTATTTTTTTAACTTACTTCTCAGACAGTAAAATTTATATGGTGATTTAAACACGCATATAGATATCCACCAATAATGTTTTGGACCAATACGGTCAAAGTTGTAGGGACGTAAGGAGAAGAATTGCGCTAGGCAAGGAGGCTTTCTCAAGGAGGAGGGAGTTGATGACGGGGACGTTGAGTAGGGATGTTAGGACAAGACTCGTAAAAACTCTGATATGGAGCGTAGCTATGTACGGCGCGGAAACGTGGTCGCTGAAGCAGGAGGATAGACGTAGATTGGAGGCTTTTGAAATGTGGGTGTGGAGAAGAATGGAGAAGGTGAAATGGACCGAAAGGAAAACAAATGAGGAAGTACTAGAAATGGTGGGGGAGGAGAGGGGTTTGTTGAGAGAAATCCTATGGAGGCAGGAAAAATGGATGAAAGGCGTATTGAGCGGTAGTGGAATGTTGAAGAGGGTAATAGAGGGGAGAATGTTGGGCAAGCGAGGTAAGGGTAGGAACAGGATAGGGATGTTGGACGGGATGAAGGGAGGAAAGAAGTACACCGAGATGAAGAGGGACCTGATATAGATTAGTTTGCTAGGTGGGGAGTCACAAAATGTTTATTTGATAGTTGTGCCCATCCAAAAACCTACCTTAACCGGTAGATTACCTAATAATAATAGAGCTAGCTCGCTTAAAACCGACAGACTAACCAAAATCTCGACTACGTGTCTCCAACGTAGTGAAAGGAATTCTTATATTGAGTTGTTTTAATCTTTGTTTTATTTCAGATAAAAATCCGTCTACGAGGGTCATCCGGAAAGTAGTACCCGTTCGTGAAATAAAGACACAAAAGTAAATATTAACAAACATAAAAAATTTTATTTGAAAGAGGATACTTTAAACTACTTCTCAACATAATCTCCAAGCAAATTAAGGCATTTGTCATAACGTGTGACAAGTTTCTGTATTCCTGCTGCATAGTCCTTCGCCGCCAGCTCATTGAGATACAGGGTCACTCCTTCTTTAAGTTCTTCATCGCTGTCAAATCTTTTTCCTGCCAAAAAGTCTTTAAGCTTTGTAAAGAGATGAAAATCTGAAGGGGCCAAGTCCGGGCTATACGGTGGATGGTCGAAAGTTCTCCTTCATCAGAATAACGTCCCAAAAACGTCAGTGCTGCAGCCATACGCTTGGTTTTGTGCTCGTCTGTAAGCATGCGAGGGACCCATCTTGCACAAATTTTTGCATAATGCAGATGGTGTTTAACAATTTCATGAATAATTGTTCGAGAAACATTGGGAAAATGCTCACAGATGTCATCAATTGTGACGCGCCGATCGTTCCTCACGAATTCGTCAACTGAGCTCACCAGTTGGTCTGTAATGACAGACGGTCTCCCCGAACGCTCATCGTCGTGTGTGTTCCCCCTCCCCATGTTGAAGTTGCGACTCCACCGCCGAACAGACGACTCGTCCATTACATTGTCTCCATACACCTCCTTTAATTGGCGATGAATATCACATGGGCGAACGTTTCTTGCATTGAGGAATTTAATAACTGCCCTCACTTCACAACTGGCGGCGTTCTCAATTTTTTTAAACATTGTAAACAATCACAGAAACAACACAGGCAATGCTAGCGTCACGCAACTTGGCTCAGAGAAGGCAGACAAGCCACTGAAGCTATCTGACCTCGTCCAGCGGCTACTCGCGTCGTCAGCACTTCATGCGGCACGAACGGGTACTACTTTCCGGATGACCCTCGTATTTTAGCCGCTCTTTGTCAGTGAGGGATATTTTCTAAACAGTTAACTCACCTTTCCATTTAACTAGTAGTTCGATCAAGCGATATTAGTATTATTTCCTCTCGTCGGTAAGTAGTCCCCTCCCTTGCCACCCGTTCTCCAACCCTGGCTACCGCGTCCTTTCTCTCACGTACTATCACCAGGATAACTCTTTTCCCATTTAACGTAGTCATCCTTGGTCCACTATTTGGAGAGGCTAACCATCACTGTCACCTTTTCCTTTAGCTGGGTATACTTTTTTCTTTCAAACTATTGACTTTTTCGAATTTGTCGTTCATTAGGATAATTAACGACATTTTGACTTTTGTTAAATGAGTTATATCAAATGTCGATTTGTTTTGATGCAATTATAAAGTCAAATGCTCATGACAAATTCTCCAGAGTGAATGCAAATTAAGTTCATAGACTTAAAAAAATAATTGGAAAAATGAAGGTACATCAATGGCTGAGATATTTTTGCTCATCAACAAAACTTCTTTTATTGTTTCGAAGGTGCTTCTTTTTCTTTTGAACCCAGTCAATTTGCCTTTACCTCCAAGATTTAGAGAGCTACGACGTCCTGGGTTAATTGAATTTATTTTATGCTTGAATGAAACGCTTATTGAGCCATTTTAAGATGATCTCTGAGGGAATCTCTTGTACATATGATCAAAAGGAGTGATTACACCTCTTTTTAGTAGTCATATCGAAGTACAGGGTTCGTCCGGAAAATAAGTGTACTGAGCTCAGGAAAAAAAATTTATTAAACTTTTACATATCTTAAGCTAATATTCCTCAAAATAGGACCCTTGTGAGTCGATATACTTGTTCCAGCGGCGTTCCCATTCCTGGAACGCTCCCGCGAAGGCATAATCGGGAACCTCACGAAGACACGTCGTCACGGCCTCTTTGACGGCGTCCCAAGTCCCGTATCGCGTTCCTTTCAAACTCCTCTTTATCTTCGGGAGCAGAAAGAAGTCCAGTGGTGCCAAGTCCGGGCTGTAGGGCGGGTGCGGCAGCGTTGCCACGCCGTGCTTGGCCAAGAAGTCCGACACGACAATGCGGTGTGAGACGGTGCATTGTCGTGATGCAGCCGCCAGATGTTTTTGATCGCTGGCCGGACACGGGCGACTCGTTTTCGAAGCCTGTCGAGCACTTGGGACGTAAAATGCAGCATTTACAGTTTGTCATTCAGGTACAAATTCGTAGTGGACGACTTCCTTTTTATCAAAAAAGACTTATTTGTCAAGACACTTATTTTCCGGACGAACCCTGTAATGAATGTTTTTCAGAGTTGCTGGTCTATTCAAATTGTTTCCCAAGTTTTTCTAAATTTGTTCGCTTTGGTACGCTGGGTTATTTGACAGGCACAATTGCCACTATTTTTAACTCCATTTGTGTCCATCTTACACGTTTAACGACCTCCACCACATATTTTTACATCTTTCAAGACCTAACTAATTGCTAATAGTAAAAAAGCAGTACACCCGTATTCTATTTCTTGCCACAGAAACGATTGAATATTTTTCTTATTCAGGAGTTCGTTTTCATGGGTAATACAATAACTAATATGTATTCCTTTCATACACTTAAAGTTCTTTTTTTATTATTTATATTCTAGTACCCTACAAGCCACCGCTATGGTGTGTGGCAGGGGGTGATTACACGTCAGACTAATTTTCAGGCCCGAGAAAACTCTTCTATTCTAATAATCAGCGAAAAATCTTCTATTTCTCCTTTGGTGGGTGAAACAGCTCTCTTGTGCCATCTCTTGGCCAAAAAATCGGGGCAGTTGGCTGTATTAATAGCCCACTAATCTTAGTGTAAATGACATTTCCTCGATAGCTCAAGTGATAGCTCGAGTATCGGCCCGGCAAGTCGTATGATCCGGTGTTCAAGTCCCGGTCAAGGAAATACTTTTGCGCTTGTGATCTGCTAAATTCAATATTATATAAACAAAGCATAAGAATATTGGTAGAGAAGAAAACAACAAGGGAGAAAAAATTGAAATTGGCACGTGATCCTGGCCAATGTCGCTGTTGAAGAGAAGACGAACGTGAATGTTTACAAGGCACGATGCCGGGGATTGATGACTTCATTTTGTTGGTTTGAATTCTCCGACCAGCGACGCCGCGTGTTTGCTTTCGACGGTTGTTGCCCAGCATGTGAGAGTGCCCCTCTGCGGAAAAAACAACAGCTTCACGGGAGGACGAGAAAGACTGCTGTTACGCTTGCTCCGCCCCCACTCTCCCGCTCTTACGCTTGTACGTCAATGTGGCGACCCTTTTTAGGTTAAGGAAAACGAAGGAGAGACACAAGGCCGAGACCCATCCAGAGGATCAGGAACATAGACCTTCCCATGTATGCCTAAAAATATTCTACTTTGATGCCAAATTTATTTTCTTTGTAGTTTATTCTATTTCGTTATATGTTTCCTTTTGTCAAAATAAAATATTGTGGAATAAATAAGATTTTAATTTTCATCATAAATCGAATCGATTCGAGGAATTCACGTCCAAACAACCAACAATTAGTGAAAGTTGGGAAATATCAATTATTAGCATTAATATCGTACTATCGTACCGGCAAGTTCTCGGAAAACCCAGGATAAACACACACACACACATACATTTACTCCCTGACTGACGTGACACAAAATATCCATAAACCATATCCTAAATATTAGGACGATATGTTATTTATTTATGCATACTTTCTACCACCCTTACCAGTCTGATATGCATATCCTCTTTTCATCCAACCACCTCGTTTTCCCAACATTTTCCTCTCCATTATTGCTTTAAGGATCAAGTTGTCATATAATATCACCTGCATTAACCTGTCCCACTTGTTTTCGGCTTTTTTCAAACAGCTGTCTGTTTGCTAGAATTTGTTCATTTGTGTTGATTTCTGTCGATGTCATTTTATTTCTTTTGTGTCTAGCCTTATCATGAAAAACTTCCAATCTACACTTCCTTTCTCCAACAACTAAGTATCCGAATAACTGCTTTTTATTTCTTACATCTTCACTGAACTTTTTAGTCATAGTCATTGACTATTTTCTTTTCGTGAATATATTATTACCTGAATCAATTCTTTTTTCATGTAGTTGCTACTTTGCTCACTTCTTTGTAAAATACATCCCAAGTACGTGACTTTTCTCTCCTATGCTCTAATTACGCATAGAAATTACGATCCTTAAAACATTTCAAATTAAAGTTTTCACTTTTAAATAAGGAATTAACATTTCATGGCTGTAAGCTATGCGACACTTTGAATCAAGAATGATAAGGGATCCAATTAAGTTATAACGTCCCTTTAGCATCCAATCAGTTACAGTCAGACAATTTTACGTACATTGATTTGTGTCACTTAGAAGGATCCCTGTACAGCCGTAACGTTTCAGTCGACTAAAATATTTTTCAGAATAATTACATCTTGATGTGAAATTGACATAAATTAGCCATCTCCCATTGCAATTCCTGACAATTCTTCCGATATTAATGATATTTCCCTTATCTTCTCTTTCTCTCTCTCTGCGGCAGACCCAATTTAATCGTTCCCTTCATTGTACAAAGACTTTCCTTAATCCACATAATTAGTACGCCAATCTTTAAGCCCTCCCCTTGCGATGCCTCCGTCTCCTAAATTTCCCTCTCGGATGAGACCCGAAGTCTTATTCTGAATTCCCTCCCTCATTGCTGCTCAAATTTATTCTCAACTGGAACCCCAGAATCCTTGATCTTCCCCTTTCCTCTCCTATTCCGTCGCTTTACACCCGATCCCCCAATCTGACATTGGTTACCCAAAATGCACAATTTATTTATTCTTTACCTTTAGTGTGTTTATTAGTCTTTCAATAGATTTTTCACATTTTAGTTGGGAGTTTTTCTACGTTATTTTTACTCTGAATGGTATAATAAGTCTATATTTTGTTAATTATGAACAAGATTCCCAGTTTCATATATATATATATATATATATATATATATATATATATATACATAATTATGCATATATATATATTCTTTCACATGGAAATAGAAATAAGGAAAGGGGATAGGAAAACACATAAAAGACGAACACAGGAGAGGTGGTGAAAGCGGATTTGAACAGATCACAAACGTAAAAATATTTCCTTAACCGGGACTTGAACACCGGATCTTCCACTCGCCGGGCGGATGCTCTACTACTTGGGCTATCAAGGAAATCTAAATAATACTGAGATCTGCAAAGTCGGCCAAGGAATTGGAGCACCTGGGCGCCTTAAAAAATTTCCATGTGAAAGAACATTTTTCGCCCTATGGCGGGATCTCGTGTTTGAATATGTATATATATATATATATATATATATATATATATATATATATATATATATTATTATTAGGTAATCTACCGGTTAGGGTAGGTTTTTTTGGATGGACACAACTATCAAATAAGTATTTTGTAACTCCAAAAAAAACCCAATCCAGCAACCTAAACTACGTCAGGTCCCTCTTCATCTCTGTGTACCTCTTTCCACCCTTCATCCCATCCAACATCCCTATCCTGTTCCTACCCTTTCCTCGCTTGCCCAACATTCTCCCCTCTATTACCTTCTTCAACATTCCACCACCGCTCAACACGCCTTTCATCCATTTTTCCTGCCTCCATAGGATTTCTCTCAACAAACCCCTCTCCTCCCCCACCATTTCTAGTACTTCCTCATTTGTTTTCCTTTCGGTCCATTTCACCTTCTCCATTCTCCTCCACACCCACATTTCAAAAGCCTCCAATCTACGTCTATCCTCCTGCTTCAGCGACCACGTTTCCGCGCCGTACATAGCTACGCTCCATATCAGAGTTTTTACGAGTCTTTTCTTAACATCCCTACTCAACGTCCCCGTCATCAACTCCCTCCTCCTTGAGAAAGCCTCCTTGCCTAGCGCAATTCTTCTCCTTACGTCCCTACCACTTTGACCGTATTGGTCCAAAACACTTCCGAGATATGTAAACTGCTCTACCTACTCTATTTTTTCCCCGCCTATTTTAATATTTAGCTTAGCCTTTTTCTTTCTGGAAAATCGCATAACCTTTGTTTTATTAATATTGATTCTCATCCCATATTTATCGCACTGAACCTCCAATTCACTCAGCAATGCTTGCAACCCCTTGGCTGACTGAGCAACTACTGCTTGGTCATCAGCTAACCTAACCGATTTTACGAATTCCCCTCCGACTTTCATTCCTACCTCCAGTTCTTCCCATGCTTCTTTAATCATTTCCTCCACATATACGTTGAACAGCACCGGTGACAATGGGCAACCCTGCTTTACTCCACTTCCTAACACTGCCCATCCGGACTCTCCGTTCCCCACTCGCACCTGAGCAGTCTGAGACATGTACAGGTTGCGGATCAGTCTCCTGTCCCTCCAATCCATTCCTATTTTCTGCAAACACGCATTAATTTTTCCCAATTCACTCTATCAAACGCTTTTTCGAAATCTGCAAAACAGGTAAAAACGTCCTGATTGTATTCTATATTCCTCTCGATTAATGATCTCATTACTGCAATGGCATCACGCGTACCTCTTCCTTTCCTAAACCCAAACTGATCATCCCCTAAGTAATCATTTGCCTTACTCTCTATCCTTTTGTTGATGATCCTGAGAATAACTTTAGCTGCGTGGGATATCAAACTTATCGTTCTGTAATCCTCACATGACGTAGATTTTACCTTTTTTGGAATAGGAACTAACACCGATCTCACAAAATCTTCCGGCCAGATTCCTTCTTCATAGATACTACGAATCAGTCCATATAGGGCCTTCTTCCCGCATTTTCCTAAACATTTCAACAGTTCTACAGGTATGTTGTCCACCCCCACGGCCTTATTTGCTTTCATCTCCTTTAATGCCCTTTCTATTTCATCGTCGAGTATGCCTGGACCTAAGCTATCTTCTTCTACGTCATGGTCCTTTTCTATGTCTAACTTTGTCGGCATAAGTTCCTTACCATACAGTGTTTCTATATATTCCTTCCATCTCTCTTGGATTTTTCCTGGTTCAACTATTATCTTACCCCACTTATCTTTCACTGTTAGCACAGATCTTGCCTTCTTACTTCCCGATAATAACTTAACCTTGCTGTATAGAGCACCAATTTCACCCTTCTTCTGTAAATTTTCCATATCCTCGCATTGCGTTTTCCACCATTCTTCTTTTGCTTTATTTGTGGCCCTTCTTAATTTATTGTTTAACACTTTGTACTTCATTTTACCTAACTCTGTGTTTACATATTTCCATCTCTTTCTCTCATCCATCTTTGCAATCATCTCATCCGTTACCCATGGTTTCCTTATCCTTTTCTCGTTAACGGTTCCTATAGTATCTTTAGCGGCTTTCAATATCCGTCGCTTGATACATTCCCATTTTTCTTCGATAGTACTGGTTTCTTTAACGCCATCCATCAATTTCTCCACATCATGCTGATACTCCTTCCTCGTTAATCCATTTATTGCTTCTACATTCCATGTCCTAAACCGCCGCCCTTGCCTTACCTTCTTGAAACGGACGTTACATTTCATAACAACTAGATTGTGGTCTGAGTCCGCATCCGCTCCAGGGAAACTGTTCGAAACTACCTTAATGTTCCTAAACCTCTCCCTAACCATAATATAATCTAACTGATACCTTCTGAGTCACTGGCATTTTCCATGTATGCATACGCCTTTTGTGGTGTCCAAGCCATGTGTTGGTGATGACTAACCCCTGTCTCCCGCAGAATTCAATTGCTTTCTCCCCGCGTTCATTCCTCGTGCCTAACACATAGTCCCCCACCTCAGCCCCATCTCTTCCATCGCCTACCGTCGCATTCCAATCCCCCATCACAATCAAATTTTTCCCTGCAGGAACACCCGCGAATATATCCTCTAACTCATCATATATTCTATCGACTTCTTCCTCCTAGTGGTTGCTCGGTGGCATGTATACCTGAACAATGACCAAGTTCGTCGGCTCGGCTTTAATCTCTACGAGTAAAATTCTACCTATCGCTTGCTCTATGTTGACTACACTTTTTCCTACCCCTTTATATAAAATTACGGCCACCCCTCGTTGGCTCTCGTCCCCGCCGCTGTATATCACTCTATAATTGTCACTCCAGTAATCCCCGCCATCCTTCCATCTTACCTCGCAGAGACCTAAAACATCTATATTACCTCTCTCCATCTCTCGCTTAATATTTTCTAATTTGCCTCTCCTCAACATTGTCCTGACGTTCCAGGTTCCTATTCTAACTACTTTCGTCTTCTTCTGAGTCTTCTGTCCTGCTGCAGTTATTTCTTCCCTGCAAGGGTTTCGTGGGATGACGACCGCGGAAGCCTTGCCTCTCCCGCTGCCGGGCACGACACACGGCCTCTTGGGCCGAGTCCCGTAGTTGCCAGGACTCATATTATCTATAGTGCCCATCATTATATTCTTGGGAATCATAATTGAGTTGGTTTCCCATTGCCTTCCTCAATAGTGTTTTTAACGTGACACCATCACTTAATGGCCGCCCCACTGGGGTCAGACGCCATTGCAGCCGCCTCACTGAGGTACAAACGCTGCGTGAACTACCTTTCGTCTGGCTTCTGACCTTCGACCTATCTCGCATGGGTGACCCTACCAGGAGAAATTATATATATATATATATATATATATATATTCTTTCACATGGAAATAGAAATAAGGAAAGGGGATAGGAAAACACATAAAAGACGAACACAGAACAAGCGTAAAAATATTTCCTTAACCGGGACTTGAACACCGGCTCTTCCACTCGCCGGGCGGATGCTCTACCACTTGGGCTATCAAGGAAATCTAAATTATACTAAGATCTGCAAAGTCGGCCAAGGAATTGGAGCACCTGGGCGCCTTAAAACATTTCCATGTGAAAGAATATTTTTCGCCCTATGGCGGGATCTCGTGTTTTAATGTGTGTATATATATATATATATATATATATATATATATATATATATATATATATATATATATATAACTTTTTGAGGACACAAAAGAACACAGAATAAAACAGATAACACGTAAAAGAACACTCACATTGTAGATTATTTGAGCTTTCGGCCTACTCCGAGGCCTTCTTCAGGTCAGACTGAGAGGTCTTGAGGGGAGAGTGTCTGGGGAGGGTATGGGGGCTTAAGGTTTAGTAACTGCTGGGAAGGGAATTAAAGATGGCGGTTAAGGGTAGGAATTTTAAATGATCGGAAATATAGGTTGTATGCGGATTCGCGAGTTCTCACCTCTATATTTGTGGCTGAATCGGGTAGGGATTCTAGAATTGTTAGGGAAAAGCCTTCGTCGAATGATAGGTCGTGTGAAATTGCGCGTAAAGGTATTGGAAGGGAAGAGATTGAAGCAGAACTACAGGAGTAGCGGTGATTGTTCATTCGAATGGATAAGGGGGTAATGCATTCGCCTATGTAGAATGAAGTGCATTGTTTGCACGACAAAAGATAGATAATATTTTTCGAGAGGCAGTTCGCGTAGGTACGGGATGAAGAGATAATGAGGGGATGTGGGGAAAGGGGAGCAGATCTGATCAGCAGACATGTTTTACATCGGGGGCGATTGCAAGTTGGGGAAATATAAGGAAATTTGTCAGGGCGGGTTGCTAAAGGCTTGGTGGATCTCAGAAGGTTTCTGAGATTGACTGGTCATCTGTAAGTGACAGAGGAGCATTGGGGCAGTAAGGATGAGGTCGCGTCATTGTCGTGTAAAATAGGATAAAGTTCTTTAAGAAGGGTTTTCAGTCTGTGGGGTCCGGGAAAATAGGTTGTGTAAAGGTTGAGTCCTGCGTCAGAAGTGGGGTTGTTATTCTGTGGTGCGTGTGGTCGGGTGGAGCGGTAGATTTTATTCTGTAGGAGCTTTTCTGGGTAACCGCATGGTGTAGATCATGGAAGTATTTGTTGAGCCATGGCAATAATACTTGTGTGTAAGCGTGCATTGCCTTGATGAAAAATGACTTACTTCCTTGCCAAAATCTGGCTTTTTTTCATGGGTTTTTTGCTTTCCTTAGTCCAGAAGGTTAGTGTAGTATTTTCTAGTAATTGTTTGACCAGTGGATAGATAATCCATTAGCAAAATACCTTTCGCATCCCAGAAAACTGAAGCCATCACCTTTCCGGTTGACCGTATTGCCTTTGCTTTCTTTAGTGGTGCTGAGTCAACATGTTTCCAACGCTTTGACTGCTGTCTTGTCTCTGGGGTATAATAGTGGACCCAAGTTTATCTGTAGTCACAAACTGGCACAGCGTATCTTGTTGGTTGCTCTTAAGACGGTCAAAAATTGTTCGGAAATTTCCATTCTAATGCGTTTCAGAACCTGCGTCAAGAGTCACGGCACTCATCTAGCCGATAGTTTTCTCATAACCAATTTTATTGTTAAAATATGATATGCCCATTTAGATAACATCACTACAGTTTCAGCAATTTCTTGAACTTTCAGTTGGCAATTCTCCAGGACCGTTTTAGTCAAATTTGCAATAATTTCTGGGTTTGTGGCACATTCCGGTCGACCACAACGACGGCGTTCATCTAAGCTGTCCCTACAAAACTTAAACTTGTTCATGCACTTTACGTTTAAGAGTTGAGTTGAAAATGAAGGAGGGGCTCACCCAGAGTATACTAAAAGTATGCCTGAACCATAGTTTTTTCGAAAAGACTCTGGTATGGAGCGTAGCTACGTACAGCGCGGAAACAACGTGGTCGCTCAAGCAGGAGGATAGACGTTGATTGGAGGCTTTAGAAATGTGGGTGTGGAGAAGAATGGAGAAGGTGAAATGGACCGAAAGGAAAACAAATGAGGAAGTACTGGAGATGGTGGTTGAGGAGAGGGGTTTGTTGAGAGAAATCCTATGGAGGCAGGAAAAATGGATGATAGGCGTATTGAGCGGTAGTGGGATGTTGAAGACTGTAATAGAGGTGAGAATATTAGGCAAACGAGGAAAATGCAGGAACAGGATAGGGATATTGGACGGGATGAAGGGAGGAAAGAAGTACACAGAGATGAAGAGGGACCTGATGTAGAGTAGGTTGCTGGATTGGGTTTTGTTTGGAGTTACAAAATGTTTATTTGATAGTTGTGTCCATCCAAAAACCTACCTTAACCGGTAGATTACCTAATAATATATATCATTTATATGTATGTGCATGTATATATAATCGGGTATAGAATTTCAATCGGAAGAAAATGTTTTTCTATAGGCGTTCCATCCCGCATAATAAAATGTCAGTTGCGTACAGCCTGTGCTGGATGTAATTTGTTAGGGTGTCGAATATAATTTACTGGCACTTATTGAAAAAACTTTGAAAGGAGTTTATTGTTTGAATGCTTTCCCTATATTGTTATAATTATGTAAATTAATAAGTTTAAATTAATATTTTTTTTACTATGCTTATATTATAAAAAAATACGATTATATTTTAGATTATTCACAACGATGTATAGTATACTAAGGGGAACTTGGACTGCCTAGAATATCCCATAACGAAGACACATCCCTATCGATCACTTTAAGAAATAGCGTCTTCCCTTCCAATGCTCCGTATCGTCTCATGCTTTTGCCCTCGCTTCGAGAATGCGATTTCACTCGAACCCTCCCCCCCTCAGTATCCAGAACTACGCCTCTCTCATCCTGTTCTTGATTACCCTCTCCTCTCTACGTACGTTCGCCGTGTCTAAAGCCAGCCTCTAGATGTCGGCCTCGCGTCACACTCAATTATTGTTTGCTAGCCAGGCGCCTCGCCCTACCTACCCCCAACCCCCCCCATCCACACCCCTCCGTCCGCCCTACCTTCCCCGTGCTCCTCTTCCTTCGCCATGGCAACCATCTGCCCCAACAACCAGATTCTCTCACGCGCCGAGTCTGTCCTCATTACGTACCATTGACTCCTGAGTCAGCGCTACCAACCATGCGTCATTCGCGACTGATCCGATAGCCTTGTGACATTTTCTCAAGGAATCTTGCTAAAAAAGAATAAGTTTGAGGATGTTGTTTGCATAACTGACCCGGGAAATATCATTATGAAAACTTTTCTTTTGTCCTTTCCAAGTTTAAATAAAGTGGAGTACTTGAGAAGAAATTCGATTGTGTTTGAAAGTCTAGGAATCTTTGAACCTAAATCATGCTTTTGGGAAACTATTTTGCTCCTGTAAATGTTGACGGATTTCATTTACTAGGTAAGGGATTAATAATTTCATTAATTTCTCAGAAGTAAGATTTTGGGCATTGTACTTTTACTCAACCTCCGAACCCTTGTACGAGATGTTGTATATGACGAAAGTAACTGGAATTTTGTATTTTCCAAATTTTACCCGGCAGAGTACCACATGAGTTCTCGTCAAAAGGTCAAATGATGATTAAAGAGTATTACTTACTAGTTCAATACCGTTTGCGGGAAGCAGCCTGAACAAAATGCCCGTTTTTTGTGGCGTAACAACTCATAGCGTTTCCTTCACCACAGTAATGCACTTGATCATAATTCACTAATACTTCGTGAATATTTGGCCAAAAGCAACATTGCAATTATGTCTCGGCTTCCATATTCGCCTTTGCGTATGGTAATACGAAAAAAACGTACGTATTTTTGGCGAAAAAAGGTCCACTATCGTGGTTTTTGCACCACGATAATGCTTCTTCGCTTCACTTCACTGCTTGTTCGTACATTTTTGGCCAAAAACAGTACTGTAATGATGTCTCTGCCTCCATATTCGCCAGGCATTTTTCTGCTCCCAAAAATATAGAGAACCTTAAAGAGCGTCGTATTAAAAGCATAGTCAAGATTAAAAGCGAATCGCAAAGAGAGCTAGAAGCTACACCAGTTATCGAGTTCCAGAAATGTTTCGAAGATAAGAAAAATCGTTGGAATACGTGTATAATAGCTAATAGGCACTATTTCGAAGAGGATGACATTGATATACACGAATAAAAAAAATTCTTTCCAAAGAACTCAAATTTCCGTTATTTATTGAACACACGTCGTATTGAATAAAACAAACATTGATTTGAGAATTTTATGTTAAAACACGTCATTATAATTCTTGAGAAAGCGCTCGAATATAATTAACCCAAGTGTTGGTTTTGATTTCAACGCTTTAGCCGAAATCAAAAGGCGTGAAAAAGCGCTGTCAGTGCCATATTTAAATATCCTTGTATTGGCAGTTAAAATAATCTTAGTTTTTGAATTCAAGTCATTGGAAAGTCAACATAAATCTTAATTAAACACACGAACACACGATTTTTAGTTGTGATTGAAAAAGAGAACAAAAATTAAAGGTACAAATAAATGTAACGAAAAACGATTTAAAAAAGGTACAGGAAACTAAGTGAAAGGGTATCATTTTTTTCAGTTTGTAGGGATACATAAATAGTATGGTTTTAGTTAATGTTACATTCTCTTTTGAAGCCAAGATAGTTTTCAAAATTAATTAGAGATAAAATCAAAATAACAGGCTTTGACCGGAAATAACTGGAGAGAAATTGCTATGTAATGAGTTTTCATAAAAGTATAAAAGCATTTTATTTTCCGCGAATTTACTTTTTTATTTTTTTTCCTTCTTAGTGATAACTTGTGCCGTTAATTTTTGTATACTCATCAAATGGAATAAGGAATTTAATAAAAACGAATGATTGTTTCTAGTTCTTTGCGAGCTTTACTAAATTTACTAAAATAGTCCATATTTTTTTATACATTTGTCATAATCAGCTAATGACAAATGTAGAAACATAGTTTTCTTGATAATTAACAATTAATAATGCCTAAAAAAACCCCTAATTGTAGATATTGCTGAGGGAATCAATGATACCAAGATCTAAAATAAGAAATAAAAGCACGATACAACTAGCTTTAAAATCATGTTTACAATAAAGATCTACAGTAAGAGTCAATAACTACATTAAGGATGAACTTGCTGTAAACTGATGTTCACAATATTTTTTCAAATAGCTCGAATCGGCCGAAATATTCACGATACATTGCATGTAAAATGGCTTAGTTGAGATTTTAAGATTTTCAAGATTTGAGATACCAATCCCTGGAATAAGAAAACGCCTGTACATATTTCAAAGAAAATGCGGGAGATGCAGCAACAGTAACTTTAACGGAGTCACCCGCTATGTGTGCATTACAATGCAACAATTTTAGAGAGTAAAAATCATTCGCCTTGGCCGGGATTCGAACCCGGATTCCTCGATATCCGGCCGAGTGCTTTAGCCAGTTAAGCTACCGAGACGTCCTCTTACACTCTGAAATTTTGGGGGCTTTAAAGGAACAAGATGTTGTGACCAAATACCGTATATACAATGTCACAGGCATTCGTAGTCGTGCGCGACGTGCCACAGTTCACGAGGTTAAAGCCTATTTCAAACACTTAGGCTGTTCTTATCTGAGACAAATTTCAAAGAAACTGCGGGAGATGCCGCAACAGTAACTTTAACGGAGTCATCCGCTACGTGTGCATTACAATGCAACGATTTCAGAGAGTAAAAATCATTCGCCTTGACCGGGATTCGAACCCGGATCCCTCGATATCCGGCCGAGTGCTTTAGCCAGTTAAGCTACCGAGACGTCTTCTTACACTTTTAAAGCCCCCAAAATTTCAGAGTGTAGGAGGACGTCTCGGTAGCTTAACTGGCTAAAGCACTCGGCCGGATATCGAGGGATCCGGGTTCGAATCCCGGTCAAGGCGAATGATTTTTACTCTCTGAAATTGTTGCATTGTAACCTGTACATATGCATTGATATTTTTAAAAATATGACGGGATAACCAGGGAGCAGGTAAAATGGCAGAAAACGACCAAATCCTATAATTTCTTAATAGTATGTTCACCATAGAAGAAAAATGTATACAAACATCATTGCTAGCGGTGTAAAAAAAATAAAATTATGAAACATTTTATAATGGTATCCGGGAACTATTTTTATTCACATATTCTAGAACAACAGATACCAATGCTCGTATAGAATAGGTAGTTTCTTAGAATGTGCATTGTCGAATTCAAAACAAAACGATTATTTTAAAATATCCTAAATCATTTGCCAACGTCTTACACCACGAAGGTTAAGTATTATCAGTCAACTGCTCGAAGCGACTAAGTCAAAAAAGGGGAGTTCCGTGAGAGTTTCTTTCCTCACATCAAAGTGGGTAATGTAACTGGCAGATTACGTGGTCTTTAAAATCCTCTTAAAATTCTTCAATAATCTATCATGAATTATTTGCGGCAGTATGACAAATTATTCCCAGAGATACGATATCCAATATTGATATTTAATAATGCGAAATGGAACACCTGCGAATAATTATTTATCTTGAATTCTGTACACAACCCAATCCCTCTTTTATAAGCATTGTCCTCATCAGACCTTTTTCCGAAAATGCATATAAATTCTTAGCAGATCACATAGTGCTCACCGACTGGATATAATCTAGTGTAACGCTTATTACTCTTGTAAAAAAGAAGCGATAGGGAATAAATCAGTCCATTGTCGCTCTCATGTATTTCATGAACATATGAAAATACATAAGAGGTAGTTCGAATAAGGTATCTTGAATTCGATTATTGATTTATTCCAAAACTGTGCTGCTTCTCGGAAGGTAGATAACGCTTGTACAAAATCTATGTTGTTTGAGAGATGCTCGCTAGATAGTTTTGTTGGATTGAGGTAAAAATATTTCTCCGATAAATCGGTACTTAAACACTATGGCAAACGTTAATTTCATGCCTGGTGTGCAAACATACACCTTTATGTACTTAATTGACTTTTTTCTAGGTCCCATGTAGGCAAATGTCAATTTTAGTAATTCAGATACCTCATTACGAAAGGAAAATAGAAGTGGTTACTAATGCGCTTGTTCTCCAAATTTCTTTTAGCCGACGGCCGAGGACCGTTTGATCTGCAGGTAAGATCATGGCGTCGGTTTTTGTGATGCGCGTAGGATAAATTTCATTTGCTATCTTGAAAAAGGAAAAGCTATCAACGACGAGTATTATTAGAACATATTGCAACGTTTTGAGCGAAGAAATCAAGCAAAATCGGCCACATTTGGCTAAGAAGACTGTGTTGTTTCATCAAGACAATGCGCCAGCTCACAAATCCGTTATTGCAATAGCCAAAATTCATGAATTAAAGTTTGAATTGCTACTTTATGCGCCTTATTCACGAGATATAGCCCCCTTTGGATTATTCTCTGTTCGCAAACTTGAAAAAACTGGCTCGGAGGTCAAAGATTTTCCAACCGTGAAGAAGTGATGTCGGCAGTTTATGGCTATTTTGAGGAACAAGACAGTTCTTATTATAAAAAGGGTGTCGAACTAATTGAACATCGCTGGGAAAAGTGTCTACGGCTATTAGGAGATTATGTTGAAAAATAAATACATTTTTTACCAAAATTTTTGTGTGTTCTTTGTCGGGTCGGGTACTTCTGGGACCACGTATGTAGATAGCTGGGAACGAATCATTAGAATCATGTGACGGTAAAAGCCAGCGTAAGGAGCTTGAAATTATATTCAAGATTTCCAGGCCAATAGGAGAGCGATAAAAGATTGAGAACTACGAATCAATCATCATCATAACTTGAAATTTCATTTTAAGGGTAGAAAATATTTTAAAAATTGTTGAAAAATGGAATACTAAAAAAGAAATTCGTGATAATTTTACGAAAATGAGACGTTTTTTAAGTGTCAAATTTATCATCCAGGGTGTCTATCACACCCTCATCATGTAGCGTGATGACGACGCTAATATGTCTTAACACGTGTCATCATCATCAATGAAGTGTGACCTTTTACCTATTGCCTATTCCATTTCCTCACTAATTAAATTTCACAAATTTAAAGCCCATTTTATCAACTTTTATTTTATGCAACTTTTTATGATTTGTAAAATTTTACCGAGTGTGATGATTAGGATGCTTTTTAAAAAAACTGAAAAAAACGCACTTTTTGGCACGGAGTCATCGGGTTTTAATCTTGTAGAATGGGCATTAATATCTTTTTTCATTTGGTTTTACACAAAAATTTGTCTTAATTCCTTCGTACATAATTCATTTACAGTGCGAGTTAAAAATGACATTCCAGATGTCGGCGTAATACCATTAGTGGCAATAGTGTCCTGACGCCTCATCACGAAGCATATCATACTTGCGTTGTCATCTCACAAAGAATTCACATCTCAGCGGTTGGTAGCACTGCCTCCAAACCCTTTCCCGTCCACCTCCTTCCATTGCTCCTCCTATCTCTTCCCCTTTTTTTTCCCTTCTCTGCGACCCCCTTTCACCCTTAAACCTCCTCCGTTCTCGCAAATATCATTATCTCTTCCTTACGGCTCGCGACCTCCAATTTACCATTTCAATTTCGCGAACGTAAATGACGTCGCACTCGACTAGGTGGGGGAGATTGGAGTGGGAGCAGTGCGCCCCCTTCACCAACCAGGTGGTGTCAAAACACTTTTCAACCGAATGCTCAATATCGCAAGAAATAACAACGAAATCTCTCTTTAACTTTCAATGCAACTCGCTGTACATGGGTCCATGCATCCGCTGAAACGTAAGAAAACCAATTTCTGAGAAGTGTCAGATGTGGTACTTGGACCGTTTTTTTTTCACAATTGCGACCGGTTCCACTTCAATAAGGCATATTTTGGAAGCTTTCTGAAGCACGCGAGCCAATATAGAAGGAGCCCGAGTAGATTGTGTAGGGTTATTTAGAAGGGGGAAGAAAAGCAGAGGGTGAAGGTTGAGTTAAGAGGATATACCATACTCGTATGCTTTTGGGTGGAAATGCTCCTGTCGGAGGCGTATGAAAAATAGAGAAATGGGCTAGAAAAGGCGGAAGTAGTATTAAGCATACGGGGGTTGTGCGTCAAATAAGTAAAAGAGAAGAAGTTGAGATAGAAATTGTTGCAAAATAATGTCTGTCACTTCTTTTAGCGTACATCATCTTCACGAAGATACGCCGGAAACTACTAAGTTTGAGCATTCATTCTTTTCCCGTTTTGTGAGACGGACAAGACTAAGAACTGTCACAAAAAAGAAGCATGAGTTAGAGCACGTCTTAACAATAATTTTATTGATGCTATTTGCTCGCCACTTTGGATTTCGTTGTATTTTAAGAGATAAAAACCCAATTCTGAACGGAGAAATGTTATTATATTTACCCTTCCCCCCCCCTCCGTCTCATGATTTAGATTGGGACTTGTTATTTCTTTAAATCAAGATACCAATTGGATATCTCAGCTATTTCGATCAAATGTTTTTCTTCCCAGTTAAATCGCCATTAATATTAAAATCTACGATTTTTGTTTGTCCTTATTTAGTCCTTTATATCACAATTACTAATATTAAAACTAACAAACATTTTTACATATTTCATTAGTCAAAGCCAAGAACACAAAAGTAAAACAGATATTTAAAATTTAGCGAAGATTTTGTAAGTCATTCGGTTAAGCTATGGAGACAACATACGTAAGGGAATGGCATTTTCTATTTTGTTTTTATTATTAAGCATTAACTGTCCAAAATAGTTTTATTTTGAAATTAAAATACTCAGTTCTTTTCAATAAATTTATTGGCCTGATTAATATCTACCTACAACCTTTTTACTTTTGTAGAATTTCGAGTTAATACTATAAGTAATTTCATAAGAAGAATTTATCCTCTGAAAAAATAATCTTTTATAGTTCTTAAAACACTAAAATAGTTCAGTGAAGTCATTGGATTCCTTGAAAAGAAAAAGTTTTCAACTTTTTAATCGCTTTACAGAAGCTATAAAACCGCTATTTCCCGAAAAATTTAGAATCTTTAGTGTAGAGATAGAGAGAGAGTTTCTGTAGAGAAACTTAAGTCCTCTCCTCCTTCCAGTCTCGTTTGGAGTAGATGAATTCAGCACCCCACTGGGGATCTATGCCTGCCGATTACCATTGAGCTATTAGGTTTGATACCTTCTTGTCTGTTTACTGATGGAATCCCGGCGACCATGCCACTCAAAACGTTAGAAGTAAATTCACGTTGAATCCTCGCCCGTCTGAAATTGGTATCCACTGGATACGAGGTGTTCACGATAGAAAGTCTGCCTTACTTTTCACGGTAGTGCTTGAACCGATCTAGGGCTCAATTCCTTTCTATGTTTATCTTTAATTTGCATGGGGGAGTTCAAAATGTTGGTGAACTTTTTCAATAGCGTGCCTAAAATTAGTTGTTTTTTAATCCGCATAATAACCATGTTTCCGCAAAAACTTCTCTAACAACTGAATTCAACCCCTTTGTTATTATCTTATTTTGTTGATTAGTAATGGCCATTTATGTGAAGGGGTGTTCGTGAAGTGCGGCGAAAAATCGGATCAGTGGAAATTAGCTCTTTGATGGAGCAGCGTTGTTCTGTGAAAATCTGCCTGAAACTCCGCAAACCCTTCACGGGAACTTTTGAGCTAATTACCAAAGCTTATGGTGAGGATGCTATGAAATATACTTCATGTTATGAGTGGTTAATCCTGTTCCAAAAGGGATGGTAATCAGTGGAAGAAGACGAGAGCTCCGGAAGACCGTCAATGTCGAATGACCCTCACTTCGAGAAATTGAACTATTTATTTCGTGCAAGTCGACATTTGAAACTCAGGAAACTTGCGGAAGAGTGTAGCATCTGGATTTATTTCTGATATGAACTCCTGACTGACAAATTGAGAATGCAACGAGTCGCCGCAATATCCGTGTCTCGCCTGATGAGAGCAGACCAGAAACAGCATCGAGTCCAAGTCTTTCAGGAACTGTTTGTTCGAGCTGACGAGGATGAGACCTTCTTATTCAGGGTCATAACAGACCATTGGTTTATTGATATTACATCGAAACGAAAGTGCAATCTTCACGATGGGTTGGTGAAACATCTCCCCTTCCCTAAAAAGCTCGTCAAGTTTTCTTGATGTCAAGGTGGCGTTGACTGGTTTTTTTATTGCAAAGGGGATTGAGGATCACGGATACCTACCTAATTGCCAGGTAGTCAAAATGAAGTACTAGTTCTGGGTTATGAAATGCCTAAGAGAAGGAATCGGGTAAAAATGGACCGAACTTTAAAGGAGTGGGTTTTTCACCACGACAATATTCCGGCTCATTCGTTTCTCTGGACTCGTTAGTTTTTAGCCAAAAACAAGACCACTGTGCTTCACCACTTCCTTATGGGTTAAATGGAAGAAGGGAACTTTAGGTCTCAATTTCGCCCAATTAAAGACCTCTATCTATATACTTCCTAGACCTGGCCCTTCCTGGCCCCGTGTGACTTTTTCCTGTTCCCCAAACTGAAGACTGATGAAAACTGAACTGAAGAAAAGAATGTTCCACCTTAGAGAAGTATTCGACGGAGGAACTTACGAACATTACGGAAAAAGCGTTCCAGGGCCGTTTTAAAAAGTGGAAATACCGTTGGGAAAATATTACACTTAAAGAAGGAGAACACTTTGAAGGGAATTCTGACCAATAATTTTTTGGTGAAGTGTTTTTTTCAATAAACATTTAGGGAATTTTTAAATAAACCTCGTACTTACCGACGCACTTACTTGAAATTTGCGAATATGTAGCAGTAGTTTCGTATATGAAGACTACTTCTTGCTTATAGAGGTGTTATTAAATAAGGGATAACCTTGTGTTACTTATTCTGTTGTTTAAGGTATTTCCATGTATGATGAGAAAGATAATTGAATTGACGTTAATTAAAATGTACGTCCGGAATTCGTCTCCATGTAAACAAAAGTCAGTAACCTAACACTGATGATTTATAAAACCTGATTACCCACAAAAGTTTTTTCAGAAAAAGGTATTTTTAAACTTTTCTGTATACTTTTTTAATTTTTTAACATTTATTTTAAAAATATAATTGTGTACTTTATACTGACAATTGTTTAATTGTCATGTTGAGTAACACAAATTTAATAATCGTTCTCATCATATATTATGTCATTCACTTAATCAACGTAGTAGCTAGTGCAATGTTAAAGCAAACCTCTGTAGAGAAAGTTAAATTTTTGACAGAGTAAAAATTGATTTAAAATATACAAAAAACACTGATTTAATACTCTGTAACAAAATATATGAATGACCTGTACAAATTCAAAAATGAGCTAGGTTTTGCTATTTTGGAAGCTTTCATCGTCAACTACGCAGATAAAATTAGGATATTCTCAATTGTGATATAGCCGTCAGCCTGAAGCGTAGCAATACACCTTGAAGATAGGAGATAAACGCGTTAAAGCGAAAACTATACATAACGGAGAGATATCGTATGAACGGAATTTGGGGATTAGAATTTCTTCTGAACTGTAAGATTCTTACGACAGCCTTTCGATTATATATTAACGTTATAAAATGTAACTTAATACTCGAAGCGACTTTCCTAACAAGTTCTTGACAAAGACTGTCCTCACAAAGTGTAAAAATAGTGGGACAGAGTATTTTCTCCATGAAAGACTTAAACAATTGCATTTACATATTTTGCGCAATTTCACTTTCCCCACATATTCATAAAAATGGTTTCTGTGCTCTCATATATTTAAATATGAAATACTTAAATGTCGCCACATTTTATCACCAAAAACATCGACAGTGTTCAATGGTTCACAAACAAAACAATTTTTAAAATTGATGGGAAATAGTAATTAACAATTCTGGTTTCCACTAAAGTATTTTTATTCACATGACGACATGATGTAAAAATTGCATGCGTGTTGGAAAAAATATACTATTGTTGATGAGAGGGAGGTGAAGGGGTTTGAGGAGTAGGGTTTTTTTTTTGATTGGCGGCAATTTGAGACTAATTGGCTAGGTGAAAGAGCCAAAAGGATTTTTTTTCAATTTTTAAAATATTGAGTGCTATAACACCTATGAAATTTTTTTCGTGTATATAAAAGGATCTTTTTCAGAGTTTTATATCAATAAAGCACAGTCGCATTGAGGTAATATTTTTCCGAGACATACTAAGAACGACGATCGACAGCTTTAACGACGTAGCACACCCAATCGTTTTTCATGTATTATCTATTCCCCCACCTAAATGGAAGAACTGAAGCGTCAGGCGAATGTAATGGACAATACACTGGTTGGACTTCATGTTGTTAACGAATGCACTTAAAATATTTCTGTACGATGCGTTTTGTTTCTTATTGATTATTTCTCATCGGACCATGCTTTTTCACTGACGGTCCAATTCCTCCAAATAATGGGCATTGTAAGACGTATCTCCTTGTTGAAAGCCAGTAGTAAATGGTTACCCGAAAAATAAAGTCAGTCTTTTTAAATAAGAATGATTTGCTAGATCCGCCAATGGTAGGTTTCAAAATAAATAACTTTTTTATTGACACAAGTATGTACATTCAAAACTCGACCTTTCGTCGCTGTAAAATAAGAAAATGAAAATAGATGGCGGCCAATTTGATAAGGTCGATGATGAACGAAAAGGTTTTGGCACAGTCGGCGAAGAAGAAGTCAGTATTTATAGAAAGACCTGTAAAAATGATAAGAATGGCCATTAGTTGAGGCATGTGGAAGATAATTGTGAAAAGTCTAGTGCAAGTGAAGAATACAGCATTTTAATGGATCGGATATCTCACAGAAAACTGGTTAGTTAACGGTTAAAATTGAAGAAACTGTAGAAACAGGTTTACCTTTAACTGATCTCTGAAACAAAGCATTTACAGGATAGATGATAACTAATGATGTCTTACAGCTTTAAACTAATAATTGAAATATGTTAAAACGCAATTTTCAGGAACATTATTCCTCACATAACGAAATACGCAACATTAAACAGATTACAAATGTTCAGCATTTGTATTAATTATTTAATAATCCAAGGGATAAAAAAAGTCCTTCTTTAATTGCTGTTTTATTTAGCTTGAAATATTACCACAGTAATTATAATTTTATTTTGTAATGCGTAGCATTTCATTTCTGATATCATATTATATATATATATATATAGTTCCGTTCCTAATTCCTCTTGAGAAAGGTGGTTGCACCACCGAAAATTCGAGAACCAGTGAGTCCCTATTTCATATGTTTTAGATTCTATGTTTGTGTGGACTAGTTAGTCAATTTACACTATATATATTTAGATATATATATATATATATTTACAGAACAATAAGTTTGATATCCCACGCAGCTAAAGTTATTTTCAGGATCATCAACAAAAGGATAGAGAGTAAGGCAAATGATTACTTAGGGGAGGATAAGTTTGGGTTTAGGAAAGGAAGAGGTACGCGTGACGCCATTGCAGTAATGAGATCACTAATCGAGAGGAATATAGAATACAATCAGGACGTATTTACCTGTTTATGAAACGCTGAAAAAGCGTTTGATAGAGTGAATTGGGAAAAATTAATGCGTGTATTGCAGAAAATAGGAATGGATTGGAGGGACAGGAGACTGATCCGCAACCTGTACATGGCTCAGACAGCTCAGGTGCGAGTGGGGAACGGAGAGTCCGGATGGGCAGTGTTAGGAAGAGGTGTAAGGCAGGGTTGCCCATTGTCACCGGTACTGTTCAACGTATATGTAGAGGAAATGATTAAAGAGGCATGGGAAGAACTGGAGGTAGGAATGAAAGTCGGAGGGGAATTCGTAAAATCGGTTAGGTTTGCTGATGACCAAGCATTAGTTGCTCAGTCAGCCAAGGGGTTGCAAGCATTGTTGAGTGAATTGGAGGTTCAGTACGATAAGTATGGGATGAGAATAAATATTAATAAAACAAAGGTTATGCGATTTTCCAGAAAGAAAAAGGCTAAGCTAAATATTAAAATAGGCGGGGAAAAAATAGAGCAGGTAGAACAGTTTACATATCTCGGAAGTGTTTTGGACCAACACGGTCAAAGTGGTAGGGACGTAAGGAGAAGAATTGCGCTAGGCAAGGAGGCTTTCTCAAGGAGGAGGGAGTTGATGACGGGGACGTTGAGTAGGGATGTTAAGACAAGACTCGTAAAAACTCTGATATGGATCGTAGCTATGTATGGTGCGGAAACGTGGTCACTGAAGCAGGAGAATAGACGTAGATTGGAGGCTTTTGAAATGTGGGTGTGGAGAAGAATGGAGAAGGTGAAATGGACCGAAAGGAAAACAAATGAGGAAGTACTGGAGATAGTGGGGGAGGAGAGGGGTTTGTTCAGAGAAATCCTATGGAGGCAGGAAAAATGGATGAAAGGCGTATTGAGCGGTAGTGGAATGTTGAAGAGGGTAATAGAGGGGAGAATGTTGGGCAAGCGAGGTAAGGGCAGGAACAGGATAGGGTTGTTGGACGGGATGAAAGGAGGAAAGAAGTACACCGAGATGAAGAGGGACCTGACATAGATTAGTTTGCTAGGTAGGGAGTCACAAAATGTTTACTTGATAGTTGTGTCCATCCAAAAACCTACCTTAACCGGTAGATTACCTAATAATAATAATATATATATAAATATATATATATATAAAGCTTTATGTTTTCTCCCGTGCTGCTCTCCCATATTCAGTGACCCTGCATTTTAAGTATGTAGTTTCACTAACTTCTCCATATTGTTTCTTGTTCCGTAATTTCTTTTACGATTATATGCTGTCATTTTTGTTCGTGTTTTACAACTAAAAAATGTGTTTCCTTCGGATATGTAGTCATGTTGTGCTTATTATTCTTCTATAATCTTCTTATGGTCTTCATAAAACAAATTTCAAGAAACTGCGGGAGATGCCGCAACAATAACTTTAACGGAGTGGTCCGCTACGTGTTTATTACAATGCAACAATTTTAGAGAGTATAAATCATTCGCCTTGACCGGGATTCGAACCCGGATCCCTCGATATCCGGCCGAGGGCTTTAGCCTCGTCCGATTTGCCTAAAGCACTCGGCCGGGATCCGGGTTCGAATTCCGGTCAAGGCGAATGATTTTTACTCACTGAAATTGTTGCATTGTAATTCATCTTCATTTTTCATTTTATTCAAAACATTTTGAAGACATTACTCATCCTCTGTCAATATGACAATATCCTAAACTAACCGTCAAGTTATACTTATTTGCTACATTTGTGTTCTCAATCGTGCGTTTACAACTACCTCGGCTTAGTAATCTGTGTCTTTTGAGTAAACATTAAGGCATACATGAAAAGGCATTTCCTTGTCACTCTCCTCCAAGTAAGGTAGTTTTATTCTCACTATGAAACCCAAATTGCTCTTTAATCTTCTTCTTAACCGGACTTTTTCATTTTCTCGAGCATCACTTCTCATTTAACAATATCAAAAGGTTTTTTTTGTAAATATGCATTGGTAATATGCCTTTTTATTGTGTTTTTCGTTTACTCGTACTCGCTTAATTACTGAAATTTAATGAGTTCTCATGTATGCCTTTTCATTCAGAATCCTAACTGATTACTCTATCAACATTGACTCAAACAGTGGTTCCACACGGCGAAAAACGAAGACTGTTCAATTTTAGAAAGAAGTGATGAAGTGAAAGGAAATAAAACTAGTGGATACGTGCGAGTTTAATTATGAGCATGAGTTTTCATCACTTGCCGGCAGTGGAAGGAACAAATATATACTCTTTCCATTTGGAATATCAAACATCTTCACTGCACTCATTTTTATTTACATTTCATTGCGAAGCACCCTTTTTGCATCATGCTTACATGAAGGCATCGTGAATAAGAATTCTTTTTTCTTCTTATTTTGGCCTCTCACCCTAGTTCAGTCGTAGCCCACACACACGCCCACACAAGGCACACCCACCCTTCCCTCACTTACCTGCCTGCCGACTAAAATATCACAAATTCCACTCTCTTTATGAGCTCGCCATCTGCCCGATTCGAATTCCTCCTCGTACCCTCGGTTATCCTTTCATTACGACGTGGAGGCCGCGTGAAATTTCAGGGCAGATGCCACTCCTGTTCGAGTCCTTCCACCCAGCCACACCACTCTCCCCCCCTCTACCCCAATCTGCGTCGCCTTCCTGCCATATCCAAGAGCAGAGGGAAGCCTGAGATTACATGCCCGAGAGTGTAATTCACAAAGTGTGCTCTTAAAAGCGTCGGGAACCCCAGGGGGAGTGTCAGTCCCTTGGGGACGTGGTGATAGTGAGAATCCAGCACGCACTTGAATGAGACATCCGCTGTACTTCTCCCTCCACCCTCGGATAACCATCGGAAAAGTCTAGCCCATTAATCTAGCTCGTTGTACGAGGGGCTTGGTATGCCGGCGAAATATCAACCCATTCCCCACACCCTATATGTCTCCCCTCCAAAAATTCTCCCTCGATCGCTCAACAGAAAACTGCCTATTTCCTGCAAACTTCGCCGTGAATCGGTGGATTAACATTAAGCTTTATGATATAGACGTTTTGTATTAGCGCAAAACCTTTCAAAAGCTAGAAGAGATGGACGATTAAATTCGATGTTCATTGACATTTCGCGTTTAATGTATCCTTTGGACATGACGTTTCTCAAATGTCGTCTACATTGTCGCCTTTTTCTGTTTGTCATATAATGTCCCGCAAAGGACTAGTCTATTTATCCAATCGTAAGTATAAAAAAGGGGAGAAGCCATTAATTAACAAATATTATCTGAAGTTTTAAGAAGTTAGCGCAATTCTTTTCAATATTTACCTAAATGGCCTGATTTCTAAGAAAAAAATGGCATCTTTATAAAATATACGTTGATTTATAAAATACTTTTAAAAAATGGAAACATAAAAGTTACAATATATAGCCCACAACAATTATATTGTTAATTTATTTCACGATCATTGCATATAATTCAGTTTTTTTCAATGTTTTCTCGTATATTACATGAATAATCTCAAAGATGTTACATATGAATGTCCAAAAATAATTCATTACCTGTTTAAGAATGAAAAACTGGCTGTTAATTCGTTTATTATTTTTTGCCACATTTTAGAGGGTTGGTGCATCACAACGATCTACTTATTTAAAGCACAATTACAATATTTCGTGAACGTTAAATAAGAACAATGATTTAAAAGGTTAAAACTATTAGAAACACTGTAATAACCAAACGACCTCAACAAACATATAGATTTTGACTAACTTTTTTATTTACATGTTATTAAATAAGCTGAATAATTGAAATCATAAAATAGTTTCATCTCCAGTTTCAAATAACTGCGGGAGATACTGCGACAATAACTTTTATTGGAGTCATCCAATCATGGAGTCATCAAAAGTTAGAAACTTCGAAATGTGAAAATCATACTCCTTGACCGGGATTTCGGTAACGGAGAAATGGTTTCTACACTTTTATCTATCTAACTTTTAATTCATCTCCGGTTATTCAAGTTGGTCATTCCAGAGAGAAGAAAAACCTAATTATTACAGGGAAAATTCTTAGATATTTATCTTGCAACCATGTGTGGAGTGATTGTACACGTAATTCCTCTGAGCAATCCCCAATATCACCTCGCGCATCGTTAGTATGAAATATTAACACACAAGTAGGCTGCAAATGGCTTAAATATTGTGGTAAATGAAATATTACTTATATTATATTGTTTGTGTTCCTAAGTATATACGATGCTAGTTTAAACATCTCATTGAAACCAGTGCTTTAGTCTTGGTGGTTCAATTAAGTTTGTAGTTAGTTAAATGTTCAGAATGAGTATGACAGAGTAGTAGGATCATAGTTTCACATCCCACGGAAATAGCGTGGAGCTCTTTCTTTCGTGAGTAAGGATGAAAGTGCTAATCGGTACGAAAATCCACTGGAAAACTGGACCGAGTTAGAAATATTTCGGAGCGTAAAGATGGACGTGTTTAGTAAAGGGGTAAGAAAAGCGAATCTCATGTGACTCAGCGCCAGGATGTTCGTTGTGGATATTCCAAGGGAGCATCACTTCCCATTAGCCTCGCCCATCTCTTGCTCCCCGCGGAATCCCTCTCATTCAGGATTATGGCCAAAATCCTCGCCAAATGTACGCGCGATTTCACGCCTCCAAATCGGTGTGCGAAGCTGTGAATTGATCCCGTCTGCCGGATTAGTGCTCACCCTCCCTATCTTTGAACGTCGCTCTGTAATTACTCGAGATTTCTCGTATTCATGTCACGAAGCACTTTCACGAACACGGTCTACCTATAATTAGGCACGATGGAAGAATTTCATTCAACCGAACGAAACATTAAGAAAAACAGAGGAAATCTGGAAACCTTATAAAGCTACTAAAACAGAGTATTGAAAAACTGAAATTTCACGGATTACTGTGGACCTAGCTGTTTTGTTTATGGAAACATCAAACGGCAGAGGGCATATTTTTAGCACAAGGGTGGTAGATACCGTGATGAAGTTTCAAAACTATTTCTTTGTTTTTTTTTAAATATATTACAGGCGTGTGACATAAGCCGGTTCTAACATTCCTCTGCGTGCCATAATTATTTTTCATGCCAATGGAACGAACCGCGACTAAAAACTAATATAAAATTTTGGCGGAAAAGTCTGATGCAATGAAAATTCATCAATTTTCTATGGTTGAAATGTATTTGGAATTATTTGACCCTGTCATTATTTCGTTAGAGTTCCGTGTGACTTCTATTTTAAATTTATTGCTAGCCAAAATTTTAATCTTCACAAATTTGGCGATTACTATAGTTTTCAACAGAATATTTCTTATAAAAACAGACGTTTCAGGCGTGATATGGTGGAACATCATGATTAATTAAAATTGGCAATTTTCCACAAAAATAAAATTTTATTAATACGACCGGTTTCAATGTAACAACATCATTTTCTGGTCACCAGAAGGTGATGTAGAAATATCGAAACCGGTCGTATTAATAAAATTTTATTTTGTGGAAAATTGCCAATTTTAATTTATAAAAATATTTCTTGACTAATTTCTTCTTTCCTTTGAATTATCACGTCAATTGTAATTATGAACAGTACCACACAGAGCACAGTAAAACTGCGGACGTCTTGGACCACGGGATACCAAAAATGTATGCATTTCATTTATTTCAACACGACTGCGGTTCTTCTAACCCCATTCCCTTGCTCGTTAATGGGTAGCTTTGCAGAACTTAGGTGGAAGAAAAAATATGAAGTGCTCGCAACATCATTTGTAATTTTAAAAATTGGCGATGGCTTAAAAAAATATTTTGAAACTCTTTAATAACAGCTCGTTAGCATCTGTTCTAAGTTAACGCATGTACATAAACAAGCAAACCAAACCGAAAAAGTTTCCATCCTGCTATATAAAAATTTAAGAGGAAAATACTGGCGTATAAAAATACAATTACTCTATGTATTTATGTAAATCCCGAGGCATTTTTTTGTCGTGCAAGAGAGAATTCCAAAATAAATTCCCAATTTTTGAGTCCTTTCATGAGAAAAGCTACGTTGGAGTTTTAAATGGTGTAGTTAAGGCCAAAACCTTGAACAAATATTTGGTTATTTCGTGTAATTGCAGTGACTCAAAGGCAATGGAAAACATCTATGAAATTAATGAGTCAATTAATTTATAAGCGATGAAATAAAAAATCACATTGGATTAATTGAACAACTCCAAACTCCTAAAGCAAACAAATCCTCCTAACCGGATGAGAGTCCAGCAAGAGTACTGGAAAGATTGTATGGCAAATTGTACCTTTTCAAAATATCATATTCAATAATTCACTATCGGCAGTTAGAGTGACGCAGGATTGGAAAATAGATCATGTGAATCGAGTGATCACGTGATATTTACAACAGCATAACATGAGCATTTCAAACCGACAAGGTTCCGAAACTTACCAACCTACGTCATTAACATCCCTCTCATTTGATTTCGCTGCATGCAAAAATCTTTTTCATTCATTACATCAATTATTGATATATCAATCTATGAACTGACTTTGAGAAAGCTTAATGGACAATTCCACTGTTATTAAAATATAAATAGGTGGATAAACATTGCCATGGAAGCACAAAAATCGATGGCGTTACAATAAAACAAGAATTTTTTGGAACAATGCTATGAAACTCATGAAAACCAATCTCTGTTTTAAAAAAATTCCCAACCATAAAATATTAACAGTCATCACTTTTTAAAAAATATAACCATATCAGATTAAAAATTATTTTTGAACACATGAAAGTAAGGACTGTCACATACTTACAAGGTCCAGGTAATAGATGTAAACAAAAAATACCGGGACCGTAAACTTGATATTCACGATATCATGTAATCAAAGGAGTCAAGAAATCAAATACCATAAATGTTGTTAAGTAACGTACTAAACTGGTGTACAAACTCGTAGAATTAATTGAAAAGTTATCAATCGATTTTGTGATTTCTTTTAAGCGATAACAAGAATTAATAACTGGTGGAATTTTGCGCGATTGAGCTGATATAGCCTAGTGCTCCTCGGCGTCTTGCAAGAAAGCGTGATATGTATCCTCTTCATTCTCATGAGCATCGCTGATGTTTATTAAAAACCATCCAACAATATCAGATTATATTATGATGATCTACCTAGTTGCTTGGCTGACTTGCTAATGATCTGGCTGGCTGGCCATCTACCGGGGTGCAAGAAATAATCAGAATACAATTCTCTTTTTAAAAATCTTAAAAATTTGGTTTTTAGATCTCCAGCTTGATGTCAAAATTGGATTTTCCAATTACTTCTAAAAAAATCGAAGTGATTCATTGCTGGGAAAATAAATGCATGTGATCTTACACCTATAGACTTGGATGGAATGACGCAAGCATATAAAATCTAAGAAAACACTTAGGAGTCACTCAAATTTCGAATCTAAAGTGGAAAAAATACGTTAGGGCTATATGTGGAGTAGTATTAAGGGAATTAACTTAGAATAAACGAAAAGTGTGAACATTTTCGATTGATAACTTTTAAGGGAGATATTATTTCGCAATAAATACGCGACGAATCTTATAAGACCTTTTGCAGAAGGACCAAATAACGGAATTAGACAGAATAGAGAGAAATCCAGAGGAAGAACGTAGAGAGGGTTGGTCTCTTCGTAACAGTGAATTGAGTGCGGAAACACAATGCAGTCATTGAAACACCCTAGTCTACTAAATCCACGCCCCAAGAGGCAAGATATAAAGTTGCTAGCAAACGCTCAGTTCGTTATCGTATGAAGAGTTTGATTTTCATTTCTGTCCAGCAGGCGGCACTTGTGACGGGGGGATTAGGACACCAGTGAAGAGTTTAAAGCAAAATGTAATTATTTGTTAAATTGATAAACCCACCCTCCTTCTGCTTTGATCGTGAATTCAACGAGAATGACACACTAATTATATTTTAATTCCATTTAATATTACCCTACCAGCTACCGCTTTACTGTATTGTAGGGGGTGATTACACACCAGACTACCCTTGAACCACAAACAGCTTTCCCTCCTAGTACGGTCGATCAAACGTTTTATTCTGATCCCTTGTCGTTCATGGAAAAAATGACATCTTAAATCTATTATTTCTACACTTAATCTCTCTAATTTTATTGACATGACCTCTCCTACCGTGGTACGTTGGGGTTAATGACACATTTTCAACGCCATAGCTAAAGAGACAACCTTCCAATTTGAGCCAGATATTTAATCTGTACTTTAACCTTCGCTCCGTGAGTGATTCTCAACATAGATTCTCTAATCTAATTGAGGAGCTAGAACATCTAATCTAAAAGTAAAGTCGTTCGGCGGTATATCTCTCGGTGGCTTCCTCGCCGTTTATTACCCGACCTATGGATGAACATTATGTGAATTGGATTTCATCAAAATTATGAGTAAAGTCTCATGACTTTCACTTTTTCAATCGCATTAATATGGCGCTTTATCTCATAGTCCTCCATGTTAGGTCATCAAGAACCTATCTGATGATTTTTCGTTGCTTCATGACTCTTTATTTTACGATCGCCGTAGTTTATTTTCTGCATTTCGTCAAGTTCAAGAGCCAACGTTTTCGTGGGAGATTCCCAAAAGGGATCCACGTTGTTTTATTTCCAATTCTGCTTCTCTTTTTATTTTACGTGTCGAATTTGACGGCATATAAGACGCACGGATCGAAAAGACGCACCCCCATTTCAGTTGGACATTTCAGGGAAAACGTTCTCGCAATCCACGCATATAAGGCCATTTTTTTAGCCATTTTATTACGGAAAAAACGAGTGCTTTTTGCCTTTGAATAGAGCAATATAATTTCTTGGTTTTTTATAAACTTTTACTCTGTCGTTGAAATGTTCCTTGAAATATTACCTCCACAAAAATAATAAGGAAGGAAACTCGACGAGTATTCTGTAAATACTGCAGTGAACTACTGCAGTGTGTTCGGGTATGACTGAGAAGGAGTGAGGCTTGAAACAGTTTCTACTCAATATCTTTTCCCACTAGAAAAGGGCGCTGGCCGAGACTTCTTAGGTTCGTTTGCACATGAATTTTGACCTTCTTTGACCTTTCGCACACACAAACGCAGTTTCCGCACATTCATGACATCATCGCCACATATTGCACTCCATTCACGATGAATTTCAATGTGTGTTCACCATATGAGAGGAGAAAAACGATTATTAACACACTGTTCTTCCACACAAAGATGCAATTTCAAGCCAAGAAACTGCCGGAGATGCCGCAACAGTAACTATTAACGGAGTCATCCGCTATGTGTGTATTGCAATGCAACAATTTCAGAGAGTAAAAATCATTCGCCTTGACCGGGATTCGAACCCGGATCCCTCGATATCCGGGATAGCGATGGATCCGGGTTCGAATCCCGGTCAAGGCGAATGATTTTTACTCTCTGAAATTGTTGCATTATAATACACACATAGCGGATGACTCCGTTAATAGTTACTGTTGCGGCATCTCCCGCAGTTTCTTGAAATGAACAGCCTAAGTGTTTGAAATTGGCTTTAACCTCGTGGACTGTGGCGCCTCGCGCACGACTACGAATGCCTGTGACATTGTATGTACGGTATTTCGTCACAACATCTTGTTCCTTTAAAAGCCCCCAAAATTTCAGAGTGTAAGAGGACGTCTCGGTAGCTTAACTGGTTAAAGCACTCGGCCGGATATCGAGGGATCCGGGTTCGAATCCCGGTCAAGGCGAATGATTTTTACTCTCTGAAATTGTTGCATTGCAATTTCAAGCATTGAAAGCGCTTTTAAAACGCTCCCGAGTGGCATTTATGAATTTTAAAAACCTATAGACTGTACAGTGCAGCCATCTATGTCTTATAATTAATCTAATTGTTCACATATTTTAAGTTCAGCTGCATCTTTCTATCTGTTCTTACTTCCGAGACAAAAAATTGGGATACCTCATAACCGGAGGACAGTTTTCAAATAAATTTGAAAAGAAATCATTATTTATCCCGAAATATTTTCAACGCTGGACCGTGAAGAAAGAAAGATAGGTGAGGTCCATAAACGAGTCGGGGAAGCGTCTTAGAAATAACTATGACGATTGGAGGAATACGAAACGGAGAGAAGGTGCTGCTCCTCTTAAAGCAGGAGGTGGGGGACTCTGCGGCTGGCTCTATAGAGTTCCCAGAATGCAATGCGTCAATGAATAGGGAATGGTTATATTGTAGAGAAACTCACTCACGCACACGGTCTAGTCCTTCTCTCCTTCGCCTCCAAAAACCACTTCGAATCCTCTTCCCCCATTCCGCGCATTTGCAAATCGTTTGTAATTCCAAAACGGTGGCATTTGAAAAGGTTCCCTCACCCTCCTTCCCCTTGCCTCCGTGCCCTCATTTGAATCCCTATGACTCCACGCCCATGCCTTTGGCTTGCTTCTCACTCTCCACTCGACGTGAACTCGGCCCCCCTCGATTCCCCTACAAACACACACACACACGCGTATTTCTGCATTGCCGATGGTTGAAATGAAGAAAGGGGTTCTGGAAACGGACATGTAATCCATCCTTCCCTCCATCTCACCTTCGCCTTGAACCCAACCACCTCCTCACGTGACACTCTGACGGCGTTGTGGTAAATAATAATCCGCAAGGGTTCCGTCTTTGTGTAGTCAAAGGGGCCCATACGTGGGATACCAGCAATACTTTACGCTTTGATGTCAAGGGGGCCTGAGTTTTGGGCAATCCTCACCTAGGTTTCAGAGGGTTTTTTGCTTGTGTCGCAATTCTCGTGTTTCACACAGTTTAGTGTTTCAACACTAAGAATACTTTTAAGTACAACTAATAGGCTTTTTATGAGCAAGTTGAGAACATGAACTTGAAATTTCAATGTGTTTTATTATTACCCACCAATTACCTTTGTAATAATTTGCTCAACAAGCAGCAAGTACGTTAGTGGATATGGTGCAAGTACGATAGTGGATAATTATCGCATTTTCAAAAAGTCAAATCCTTTAGCTCATTGGGAGTGTTTTAGGATTTAATATATCTTGCTCAATTACAGGGAAACGTTGGAAACTGATTATTTAATAATGTTTCTCTGTTCTTATTTTTTTAATGTTTTCCCCTTTTGTTTTCCCCGTGGCTTGGAAGCAGTCTCCCCGCGCCCACTTGTCAGCCGCGTCGAAATAGTCCGAGGTCGTCCCATCTACCACCGCGGGAAGTCGGCACCGAGGACTCACAGTGAGTAAGCTACGTTTTCGTTCATCCATTTTAAGCAGCGTATCATACTGTGCAGTCAGTCAGAAGCACAGATCGGGACGATTTTAAATAGGGTTTGAGAGACGCAGAAGTTTCCCATCTCAATTTCGCCCTGGGCTCTGGCACCGCAGAATGCCTACGGTTACAGACTGTCATTCATTAATATCGTGACGAACGGGTAGATTCCATCTTGAAATATTTTGGACGAACGTGCTCATTGGTGGATATGCAGAAGAAGATAATGAAATAAAAGAGAGAAAAGAAGCGTCATCTAAATTATATTCGAGGTAGGCATTATCGTGATAGATATTTTAAGGCGAAGTCATGGATGGCAATGCACAAAGAAATCTGAGTACATGGTGAGTATTATTTTTTCAAGGACCTTATTCGTGATTCGGTTTCTCTGGCAAATTTTCACTACAACTATGTCCTAGCTCACAGTTGCACTTCTCTTTTTATTTTTATATGGGATCCTCAAATCGAAGAGGTGATATCTGGGAGACATGTACACGTACCTTAAAAAGAAAAAAATTCCAGGAGTATTGTAAGAAGAAGGGACATATTTTATGAATTTTCATACCAAGCTAAGGTTTCTCGACGGCTCACTATGAGGCAAAAGACCAGGAATCAGTCCTCTTTGAAAATTAATCCCATTTTTTTCTAAAACTTCTAAACTGGTGTTTTAATGTAGGAATTTGCATGGATTCGCACTTTTGTAGTTTGCAAATATGGAAACTGAAGTCGAATCAATTTTTATTTTTAATTCAGGTTAAAAATAGATCGCTCAATTGATGTTTTGTCCTTTTGTGAAGTATTTAATTGATTTAAATTTTCAGGGACTAGAAAAATATTTTACATGCATCTTTATCTGGCAGAGGAAAATATTCCAGGACTTCTTAATAAATGCCGTAGTATCTTTTCAATGATGTCATAGGCAAACGTACGCTTTATGCTGCATTATATAGTTGTTCAAAAAAAACACTAGTAAACTTGATAATGAAGTTTTAACTTAGTTGAGATGGATGAGAACTGAGCAAAAGGTTTTAAAAAATAGAAATGTTTTACGCATTGAACAGAATATCTTATAAAATTTCGTTGTAAAAAGTATTCATATAATGTTTGCCTAAGTGTGTTTTTGTTTAGTATTTTTCTGCTAAAGAGGAATAATAATCCTCCTCTATCCCCTGCTTTGCACTTGTTCTTTATAAAGTCTATAGTTTTATAAATACGCCTAATGCATGCCATTGTACGTTTGCATCATTCAAACTACCATTTAATTTTCTAAATGAAAGCTCAGTGAAAGCTTTATTCTGAGGAAATTCAAAAGGGTGGTATTACAGTCTCTATCACTGAATGTTCAATTGCCATGTTGTACTACTCTTTATACGAAAATTTCAAATTAATCTTTTTAACCAGACCAGATTAGTTTAAGTGTTTTTCGCAAAGCACCGAAAATACTATTTCACGTATAATTTTAAGCTAGAGCTGGTGGAACAGCTTACCTATCTCCGAAGCCCTCTAGGTCAAAAGAACTGCCTTCGACAAAGTAGCTTTTGAAATTGATGATGGGCACGCAAAATGTACAATTACGTGTATAGCGAGAGATCATAAAGCCAAGGTTAGGAAGTTTCCTGTCTGAGAATTTAGTCACATGCATTTTGTTAACCATTTAAAGTGAATCTTTATAAATACTGCTTGATGTATCCACGAATGGGATAACTTAAACTCATATCCATCTAGATCTACATGCCACGTACCCCGCAAGCCACCGAAAGGGCGTGTGGCGGGGGGTGTTAGGCCGCCTCCAGGAAATAAGAATAAAACTGCATGCAAAACCTACATGTTCATGCCAATATACACACATATAATCGTATATATTCATGCAAAAACTTTAATAACTCACACACATGCAGATGCATATACTTACTAATAACACACATATGCACCTACAAATATACCTTATGTCTACGCAACGTCTAATCTTGTCCTGACTTGTAAATTCAATGTCTTTAATATTCCTATAGTGACTTTGGTTTCTTACTATTATGATTTCCGATTGTCCGGAGGAAAGAAAGAGAGAGTAAATAATTATTCTTTATGTAGTATGATGTTTATGATAAACGTTTTCCGTATTTCTTTTTTATTATCTTTTGTTTGTCAAGTTTGCAGTACATGTAAGGTATTTGACTCAGTCTTAACTGAATCATCATAATAGTCGGTGAGTCGGTAGAGTAGGCAGGGTAGTATCGTAAGAGGGTAGAGTTTCAGTTCCTACAGCCGTGTATGTAGGAGGTGACTGTGCCGATGAGTCTTGCCATAATGATCCCTCTGCACTTGTGAATGGGTAGGGGAGCCTCATGTCATGCGTCCGGAACGGACTCCAGGAGGGCTGTGCTATGTATACCCACTTCTAGTGTGTCTCTAGCCTTTGCCCTGCAAGCACCTGATGTTATTTCTTAATAAGACTCTCATTCTGCTAGTCAACTTTGCTGGTTATCCCGGAAACATCTCATACCTTATCTCGAACACTAACACCTGACATTTCGTCCGTATTTACAATTTCGTCAGAATCCGTGTACATATTTGCCGAGATTCAGAAACGTCGATCATGAACAGGGAACGTGCGAGATGATTGAGGAGAAAAAAATGACTCGCCGATAAACTCCATGTGATAAATTGGGGAATTATTCCGTCAGAGGACACTGCAAACGTCCTCCGCGACGAACTTGAGGTCCCCAGTGACATAGAGCAGACACGACGCTGGTGTCGTAACAATGCCATAGTGAGGTAGAAATTTGTAATATGAAACGCTCAAGGCCCAGTTGTTATTAATAATCTTTTTGTTATTCAAATATTGTGGTTTCATTTCTGCTCGTGCGAAGTGTGTTCACCGAGTCGATTTTTTCTTAATCAAGGCATATTCGAAAGGTAGGGGCAGATTGATCACAAAACATATATTCGTTAGAGGAAGTTTTCATTGTCTATTTTATTTTCCTAAAACCTGCTTCACTTCTCTTTATTATCGCCCTCTACTTCTAAGAACTTTTAGTAAATTTTGTAAGTATAGCTTCTTACCGCATGGAACTTGAACCAGTTCATAACGGCGATCTTGAATTCCTCGTCTTCTTCAAACCGTTTCCGCCATGCGACTGTTCCAAAAGCAAAAAAGGAAATAGTTCCTGGGTACCAAGTCACTACTGTCCATAGCGGTCGAAAAACGCTTGTCCGCTCAACATTCCTTGCTCTTTGTGTGGCCCGGTAAGAACTTTCGGTACCCACGTTGAGCACAATTTGTAATATCCAAGGCTTTCCGTAACCATTGTGTATATAGTGATGTATCAAGGATGTGAAAATTTATCAGCCAGAGCAATCGACAGTCATAGAAAAGATTGCAGTTATTGGTTCACTTTTTGAACGATTTCATCGGTCTGAACAACGGCTGGCCCTGCCACTCCGCTCGTCGTCAATCAAATTTGTGCGGCCATTTTTGAAGCCTGACACACTTGTCTTATATTTTCTTCACTCATTAATGTAAACTAGGCACGACTTCCGATGAATTGGAGCAGCTGATGATCCTTTTGCTCATAAATTCGAATCACGGCACGCACTTCGTTACTGGCGGGAGCGAAGATTTTCGTGAACATTACCACGTGCACGATATTCACCGGTAAGCAAACGACATACGAGGGTCATCCGGAAAGTAGTACCCGTTCGTGCCGCATGAAGTGCTGACGACGCGAGTAGCCGCTGGACGAGGTCAGATAGCTTCAGTGGCTTGTCTGCCTTCTCTGAGCCAAGTTGCGTGACGCTAGCATTGCCTGTGTTGTTTCTGTGATTGTTTACAATGTTTAAAAAAATTGAGAACGCCGCCAGTTGTGAAGTGAGGGCAGTGATTAAATTCCTCAATGCAAGAAACGTTCGCCCATGTGATATTCATCGCCAATTAAAGGAGGTGTATGGAGACAATGTAATGGACGAGTCGTCTGTTCGGCGGTGGAGTCGCAACTTCAACATGGGGAGGGGGAACACACACGACGATGAGCGTTCGGGGAGACCGTCTGTCATTACAGACCAACTGGTGAGCTCAGTTGACGAATTCGTGAGGAACGATCGGCGCGTCACAATTGATGACATCTGTGAGCATTTTCCCAATGTTTCTCGAACAATTATTCATGAAATTGTTAAACACCATCTGCATTATGCAAAAATTTGTGCAAGATGGGTCCCTCGCATGCTTACAGATGAGCACAAAACCAAGCGTTAACTTTTTTAAGCGTTAAAACTTTTGCAGCAATTCAAATGGGAAACTTTCGGCCATCCACCGTATGGCCCGGACTTGGCCCCTTCAGATTTTCATCTCTTTACAAAGCTTAAAGACTTTTTGGCAGGAAAAAGATTTGACAGCGATGAAGAACTTAAAGAAGGAGTGACCCTGTATCTCAATGAGCTGGCGGCGAAGGACTATGCAGCAGGAATACAGAAACTTGTCACACGTTATGACAAATGCCTTAATTTGCTTGGAGATTATGTTGAGAAGTAGTTTAAAGTATCCTCTTTCAAATAAAATGTTTTATGTTTGTTAATATTTACTTTTGTGTCTTTATTTCACGAACGGGTACTACTTTCCGGATGACCCTCGTATAAATCAAAAGAATAACTCCTGTGACTTCGGAAAAAAATTTAAAAATGGCGCTGCCGGCGTATAACTGACCAGCAAACATTTAGATATAGCAAAATAGCCTTTTCGAATATGCTTCGCCTACTCCTTCCAAATATTCCGTTTGCTCATGAACGCTTTTGACGAATTCATGAATTATGCAATGCTTGCTTGCATCGGAAGAACTTCATTCATCTGTTCAAAATATCAGGTGAGCAGGAGAGCCATTAACTCCAATCCTCGTCGTGCAGCAAAAAAAATACGGTAAATGAGCGGTACCATTTTGTAACAAATTCCACCTTGCGCTAAACTTCGAAAAATAATATGAGCTGATCTCTAAACCCAAATAATTGCTCAGTTATATACGTGCATCCTCTTCTATGCTTCCTACATCTATTTATGCATTTAATATTTATTTATTTCATATATGTACTGAAAGCCACCGCCAGGGTGTGTGGCAGGGGGTTATAATACTCGCCAGTATAATTTTGACCCGAATATGACCCTACCGCGGTCGGACAGTGTTATTCTGATCCCTTATCGTTCGTGAAAAAAATTACTTCTTAAATTTATCTGTTCTACAGTTAATCTCTTTAAATTTATTAGCATGATCCCTCCAACCATAGTGCGATGGGATAATAATGCATTTCACAACATCAATGCTAAAGAGACCTTCCAATTTATGCAAGAGCTTCAATCTGTAATTTAACCTTCGCTCCGTGAGGGATTCCCAGCCTAGCTAATTCAATATATAGATAGGCTATTGAGTTTATTATAATAAGGTTTTACAAATCTAGCTCCTCTACGCTGCAACGAATCCAACGTGTAGAATGGAAATAATTTGTGGATTGCATCCATGGTACATAGTTGCTTTAAAAGTCGTTAGTTGAGAGCTTTCCTGTTCAGAAAATGTACAATGTATTTGATCCAAAGCCATCCTTAATGGAGTTTTGTTTTAAGAAAGATTATAAGCATTGCGCTTCAGAATTTGCTTTTTGTTACCGAAAATAGGAATTCTATTTAATAGTAATTTTATTTTTAGGTGTCTCGATGAATGTGGTCATTAACTGGAACACCATTCCCACGGCAAAAGCAAACATTTTCCCACATTTTTCCTCAATGTTCTCCATTTTTCCCAAACAGCATTGTCTAACTCACAGGCATATGAAAATGTTCCCTAAATATCGAAATCTCTTTCAATCCAATGGCCGGAGAAAATTAGTATTGTTTTTATAACTTATCTTGCAAATAACTGGGCAACTGATTATATTTTGTATAATGACCATGTACCATTCCCATCCTTGGCAAAGACCAAGAGCTAAATCCTTTCAGTTTTAAGTCCGTTTTAAGTACATACAGAAATTTTGCGTAATCATCTTCGAACCATTCAGAAAAAAAGCAACGCATTTCATGATCTCAGATAAGGCATGTCTGTAAAACTTCGAAACGTTCGATCACATGAGTAGATAGCGATGACGGGAGGTATCTCTGCGTTCTCAATCGATCACGTCGCGAATTAATTGATCGCACCTGCTAGAAGACAAATCAAAGAGACGATTGGAACAGTTTTAAAGAATGGGGATAATTCATTACCTATATATCATCATGATTGTGGTCATCCGGATTAGACAGCAAATTCTTTTCAGTCTTTATGTATAGGAAATAATTTCATTTCATGATGGCAGGAACCGATCATGTTTAATTGTAACATTTACGTTAAAACTTTTCTCTCGCAGCTCGGAAATCTGATTTTAAAACGTGTTTATAGCTGTGGTTTTGTCTTCAAAAGTCTTAATTTAGGCATTTGAGAATGGTCTACGAGCTAGTATGTAATTTTTACTCTGCCGAACGTTCGCTCGCCCGATCGACACCAAAGCATTTCTTTGATAACCATGGTCAAATTAAGAATAAAACCCAACTGTTTCATCGCATCTGTGCGCACATTTCGATACATCGATCAATTCTTTGCCTTCGTGGGTGCTGCACGACGGTCGTCCGATCAAATAATTGCGCACCTAAAAATGGCATGTCAGTGCGTAAGCTAGCTGCTGCATGTCGCAGCAATAACACAGTTGGAAGAACATATACATTCGCATCCACCTCTAGGTATAGTATATATATATATATATATATATATATATATATATATATATATATATATATATATATATATAGGCGGGGAAAAATAGAGCAGGTAGAACAGTTTACATATCTCGGAAGTGTTTTGGACCAATACGGTCAAAGTGGTAGGGACGTAAGGAGAAAAATTGCGCTAGGCAAGGAGGCTCTCTCAAGGAGGAGGGAGTTGATGACGGGGACGTTGAGTAGGGATGTTAAGACAAGACTCGTAAAAACTCTGATATGGAGCGTAGCTATGTATGGTGCGGAAACGTGGTCGCTGAAGCAGGAGGATAGACGTAGATTGGAGGCTTTTGAAATGTGGGTGTGGAGAAGAATGGAGAAGGTGAAATGGACCGAAAGGAAAACAAATGAGGAAGTACTGGAGATAGTGGGTGAGGAGAGGGGTTTGTTGAGAGAAATCCTATGGAGGCAGGAAAAATGGATGAAAGGCGTATTGAGCGGTAGTGGAATGTTGAAGAGGGTAATAGAGGGGAGAATGTTGGGCAAGCGAGGAAAGGGCAGGAACAGGATAGGGATGTTGGACGGGATGAAGGGAGGAAAGAAGTACACGGAGATGAAGAGGGACCTGATGTAGTTTAGGTTGCTGGATTGGGTTTTGTTTGGAGTTACAAAATATTTATTTGATAGTTGTGTCCATCCAAAAGCCTACCTTAACTGGTAGATTACCTAATAATATATATATATGTGTGTGTGTGTGTGAGTGTGTGTGTCTTTGTACATTTTTTTCTTATTTAAGTATCCTGCAAGCCACCGCTAAGGTGTGTGGCAGGTGGTGAACACACACCAGTCTAATTTTGACCCGAATATGACCCTAACGCGGTCGAACAATGTTATTCTGATCCCTTATCGTTTGTTAAAAAAATGAAATCTTAAATGTATCTTTCCTACACTTGATCTCTCGAATTTCATGGGGGTATTAATACATTTTCAACACCACCGCCACCGCCAAAAAAAACGTCCTTCCAATTTATGAAAGAGAATTACTCTGTACATTATAATTTTTGAGGAGTTCGCCCTTCGTAATCAACTGATATTCTTGTCTTTGGAACTAGCGCTGTCACAGATTTACATATATTGCACAGACTCTTCTATTGTCAAACCTTTACTGAGCTTAGAGCCAGCACACTAATTATTTATGAGATACTTTCAGTTCGTTAAGGAATCATAATTTTTAGACTAGAAAATTGTATCAATAATACTGAGATAAGATTAAAGTCGAACGTTTTACAAAACTGAAAATGGACACCGAAGAAATATATTTCATAAATGAGACTGCTGTAGATATTTTTAAGTAATATGGGCGTCATTATCAGATGTCAATACTTTTAAACTATATTCGTGAGCGTAAACGTTTACGGTACAAACTCTTGTGTTTTATCTTATCTTATCCTGATACTCCTATTTTCAAGTGTTAGGTATTTTGTGGCAATCCGCGGAAGCAAAGATAGTGTTCAAGAGTGTTATTTTCAAATCATTGAAGTAAAATTAATACAGCAGACCTTTAAATACGGTTTCGAAAGATTGAAATGCCTTTGACATATTTCGTAGTAATGACCTCAGCAGGGAAAACTGGTTATAGTATCTTAATAGGAAAAAAGGTTAAATTTTCCTTTAGACGTTAAAAATGACTACAGATTGTGTGAGAATAAAAAAGAGCATAATTTCATGGTACTGATTATAATTGAGGCTTAGGTACTGATTATAATTTAGGTAAATGTTACATTTACTGACATAAAAATATATATTTAATAATTTATCGATTTTTATTTATAAAACGAATTTCTTGAAAACGAATCAAATATTTTTTATGTAAATGAAAAAATACGGTTCCCATTAAGCATTTTTTCATCCGAACAATTGTGTAAGACTGCGAACATAACTTTCGGTTTGGTTTTTCGGAGTGTATCTCAATTTGAATATGAAGTGAAAACATAATATTCTTTTTTTTTAATCCCCGAACACAGAGATGGAAATCTAGCAAAAAAAATTGCGAACCCTTTGTGTCATGAAATAATTATAAATTACGCTGCATAACATAGAGTCTGTTATATTCAACTAACGACCGGAGTGAGTGACGATTTTCAAATAGAAGGTTGCCCCACCCCCTCCTCCCCCCACTGAATTAAATCCAAAAACCTTTTCTATTTATAAATTCGAATAAAATATGAAACGCTCCCTAAATCATGATGAATTAAGCCTTTGAGGTGCTTGTATAAATTAAATTTCGAAATCGAGAGAAATTTTTCATCTTTCGCACAATACCTCGTTAAACGAAATTCGAACCCAACCAACCGAAAGGGTAATCGAAAATGAAATCCACGTCGTTGGATGGCAATTCCATTCAGCTCTAAACCAGGCATCCACCAATAAGGGTTATGATTGCCGAGACATATAAAACGACCCCCACATTTTAATAACCATTCAACAATGAAGCAGATGTTACCGCAATTTTTATTGGCCCGGCCAGAACGGAGCGCTTTGCAGCTGTCAAATGACATATTGCAGTGACGCGGGAGGGGAGCGTACAGGCTAGGGTCTCTAAAACAGCGGTCTGGATACCCCCAGGGCCCTAAAATAGCTCTGCAAACACGAGCAGCGTAGTGTTGCTAAGTCGGACGGCGCTTTAAACCCTAATCGATTATTGGGTGCCGTTATCGGAGAATTGGAGGGCATAAAAGTCTAGAGGAGGAAATTGCCTGCTGCCGCTTCTTTTTTAAGAACGAGATTAAGAAAATTAATTGGATGCGCTATTCACGATTACCTCACGTTTCTGTGGTATCAAGTGCTCTTTTGCAAAACAAATTTCAGACATTACTCCAAATTGGTAGGTTCAAAGTCAGTATGCTGATGATTGAATGCTGCATACGCCGACATAGAAAAACATGTCTGTCAGATTTTTTCGGAAAAAAACAACAGATGCACCTCTGCAGTGAAAATAAGGATAGCCTTCTGTGAAGAATTTATATAAAAATGTAAATAAAAACCATCTTTTAGTAACAAAAACACAGGGAATTGGAAAGTAGAAAATCCTTCGCAAAAACGTACATCATTTCGAGTACATTATTATTTGGATGCGAAAATTGAACATTGGGAGAAAGAGGGAAAACAATGGAAACGTGGGTTTGGAGAAGAATAACAAGAACAAGACGGACAAGAAAACCAACATATAAATATTAAGAGAAATTAAATAGTAAAGGAATTTAAGAAAAGAGATGGAGAAAAAAATTAAGTCTGTTGGACATTAATTAAAATTGGCAATTATCCACAAAAAAAATTTTTTTAATACGACTGGTTTTAATGTAACTATATCATCTTCTGGTCCATCATCTTCTGGACCAGAATATGATGTAGTTACATTGAAACCGGTCGTATTAATAAAAATTTTATTTTGTGGAAAATTGCCAATTTTAATTAATCATGATATTCCACCATATCACACCTGAAACGTCTCTTTTTATTCTGTTGGACATGTTCACAGACATTACAGCTTCCTGGAAAATATAGATGACGGGAAAATAATAGGAAAAAAGGAAGATGAAGGTCAGGAAAGAAATTATTAAATGATATAAAAAGTGTTATAAGGATAAAAATCTACAATGAACTGAAAAGAACAGCAATGGAGAGAGGCCAATGGCTGCAGCGACAGATCTTCGCCTTTACACGATGATGATGATGATGATTTGGGGTTAATCTTGTTAATCTCTAATTATATTATTTCATTCAATTTGAATTTCATGAATTTCATTTTCTCCCGCAATAAATTGTTTTTCTTGTTAGAAGGATTTAATCTTCAGTGTACTTCCATTTGTATATGTGAGTCCTATTTTTTCAACTGCAGGTCTATTTTTTACTCTAGAGCAGTTCATAGTATCACCAGTAGCACTTCATTATAGGCATTTAACTGTCTTCATTTATGGAAGTATGGTTAAGGAGCTTTGGAACTACTAAAAATTGAAAAATATAAAGACGGTGTGGAATACTATATGAGACTGAAAGAAACATATACGCACTGACCTTATTGGAGCATAACATGAAGTTTTATAATCATATTGATCGGTATTTTGCCTGAATTAGCAGAGAAAAATTCTGTTACCCGACTTATTAATTTTAGTTGAAAATGACTTGTTCGATTTTTTGAACGACCCACGTATTTTCTGATTCTTCTTCTACCACCCGTCCCTGTGAGTCTGTGGGTTTCACGAAATGAATTTTAAATTTCATTTGGTGAATGCCTATATGAATATATATGTGTATATGAATGTATACCACGGTGCACAAATATTCATTCAAACATAGAAATAGGTATAAGGAAAGGGGATAGGAAAACACATAAAAAGCGAACACAGGCTGATGTAGCATATGTCCTGAATTGTATTTTGTTAGGAGTCACAAAGTATTTGGTAGTTGTGTCCATCCAAAAACCTACCTTAACCGGTAGATTATTTTTTATTAATATTAGGTAATCTACTGGTTAAGGTAGGTTTTTGGATGTACACAACTATCAAATAAATATTTTGTAACTCCTAACAAAACCCAATCCAGCAACATAATCTACATCAGGCCCCTCTTCATCTCTGTGTACTTCTTTCCTCCCTTCATCCCGTCCAACATCCCTATCCTGTTCCTGCCCTTGCCTCGCTTGCCCAACATTCTCCCCTCTATTACCTTCTTTAACATCCCACTACCACTCAATACGCCTTTCATCCATCTTTCCTGCCTCCATAGGATTTTTTTATGAAAACGAATAATGTTTTTCAAAAACGTTGTTATGATAAACTTAGAAGTGTATCCAAAATATTAGAGCTGCTAGGCTGGGAATCACTCAAGGAGTGAAGGTTAAATTACAGATTGCATAAATTGGAAGGACGTCTCTTTAGCGGTGATCTTGAAAACCCATCGTATGAGAGATCATGTCTAAAAAATTTGAGAGATTAAGAGTAGAATAGATGGATGCATGATGACAATATTCCCACGAAATATAAAGGGTCAGAAGATCATTGTCCGATCGCCGTATTTCGGAATAATATTCTGTACCAAAATTAGCCTGGCGGGTAACCACTCCCTGCCACACACCCTAGCGGTGGCCTGTACGGCACGATGTTTGTATGAATGGATAATTTAACTCCTGTCACTTCCGACTACTTCCTGAATTAAAAAGAAACTCGTTTGTCTCCTACAATGTAAACTCTGACCAGCTTTTTATATTGACCAATTCACCACTCCTCTCTATATTAGAGTTAACAATCTTAGGGGATCCCATAACTCAACTTCCCTCTCCGCCTCCCTCCCAGTTCCCAGGTCGTTCGGATTTAATAAGCTGAATACGAGCTGATTCCAGGGTCCTTAATTGACTTGGTTGATGGAAGGGTGGAAATAGTGCGCAGATATGTGTGCGTAGGTATTTGTATGCTACGATAATCACAATGTTCACCGTGGATTATATATTCCTAGATATTATATATCTAAAATATATCTAACCCACGGCGGAAATTGTGATTATTGTCGCATAGAAATTCCTACGTACACATATCTATGTTTTACAATATTTCCTCTCTCCTATCAACCAACCCAATTAAGGACCCTGGGATTGGTTTGAATTTGACTAATTAAACCCTGACAACATTCCGGATTAAACCTTTCCCATTAGCTAACACCTTCATCTTCTCTTCTGTAAATAACTACGCACGTGAAAGGCAAAGTACACACGCTAAGATGCTTTCAATGAATCAGTGGTCATGCCGCTTTGATATACATACTAAATGCTGTGATTCCGTTTCTACCAAAAGTGTATGCACGCATCCATGCGCATCAAAAATCTGAGAGGAAACAGTCAATTTATCAACTGCGGTGGTCTGATCTCTAGCTAATTCTCTCTAGCTTCCACACGTCCTACTAAAATCATTTAAAGTAGACCTCCGCCGAATGGCATAAAAATGGGGTCACTACGCCTGATAAACAGCAAAGTGTATCCATCCATCGCCTTACCCTCTCTCCCGGGATATTTATGTTTGCTGACATTTGAGGGTGGAAATGGGAGGTGAAAGGGAGACGACATGAAAGATGAGCATGAAAAACATTTTTACCCCATTTCCTTCACCCCTTCGCGTGTTATATGGCCCATAAAGACTCAGGAGCACATAGGAAATACAATAAATATTATAGTCGTCGTTCGTCTCCCTCAAATGTTCCATTTCATTTTTATTACATTTCTCCTTACGCTTTCTCCATCGCTGACTCATCATATTCAAATGATTCGTTTGCCCCTCACTATTCTTTTCTCGAATGACTTATTGGAATATTGATGTACTTCATGTTTCTGAGTAAAATCTTACCCTTTTTCTAAGGGAAAAGATTTATTAATGCTTCCTACGGACTAATAATTCATTAAGAAGGTGAATCACATCATTTGAGGGGCAGGAATTTGTAATAATGCAGTCAGGGTTCAGTTCCAGGGTCATTAAGCAAGAAGGAATTGTCTTTTGGGAGGAATAAGAGCTTCATCCCTTTCGGTCTCCATAATGCAATTTCAACCTGAAGGGTGCGGTTTAGCGATTATGGATCATACCGCCCATTATCACCCTGTTCGAGTCGGCGGCAGGAAGCACGTTGCGATAGATTTTGTCCAAGAGTAACGATAGGCGTGGTTGGCTTTTAAACGGAGGTTGGAATGTGGACGGAAATTTGTCGATAAAATATAATCACTGATTCTTATCAAATCACGTTATGTGATTCATAGTCGTTCCCTTAACCAGAATGAGTGATTAACTCCAAATTTCCTCCATATGATCTTCTACGAAATAGGGATTGGAATGGGCCCAAAAATTCCGCAGTACGAGTTCCTCTTGTCGTGGCTTGTTTGGTAGACGATAGTGCCACAATTCAAGCATGAATAACTCAAATGGATAGTTATTTACCAAAAATTAGCGTTTTGAATTTTTGTGATAATGAAATTTACTGTCAAATAATTTATATAAAACCCCAGTAAGGGAAAATACTCTGATGGGCGTCATATTGTCCACTACCATTCGTCAACAAGGGATGGTGAGCCCTTAACATACCATCCCACGTGATGATTTACATGTAAACTCTGGCCCTCTCTTCTCAAATTTCATCTTAAATAAGAACATTCAATTAAAAACTAGGAAAACCACATAGCTTTTATTTGACGTGATGGGTTGTTCAACGTTTGAACGCCATTTTTGAGCGTGTTGTACACTGGAAATATGCTCAATATAAAGGTTTCAGGATCATGTAATTTTTACAATCTTTCGTGGAAATGATAAAGTAGAGAACGGAGATGAATTGCCTGTGTGCGCAAAGGGAAATGCAAATGGTCCAATCTTTTCATATCTTACTATTCCATTAAGCCCTCCAATGCCAACCATGGGTCTGAACAACTCTTAACGTGAAGCGCATTACTCTGTGGGAATATCGTCGGAGGGTGCGGGAATGGAGGGGGCCTTCTGCTATTCTTGTTCGCTGCTTCGAACAATGATTCCACTCACTATTTACGTTTACAGCTCTCAGAATAGTTTCATAACAACGTAAAACTGTTGCAATTTCATCGGTGTGAACATTTTTAGTTGAAATAAGAGATGAATAATACGATACGATTAATCTATTTATCTAATTCCGTGGATTCTACATTTACATCTACTTAATCCCCCGCAAGCCGCCACAAGGGCGTGTGGCGGGGGGTGTTAGGGCCCCACCCGTAATTTAGAAACAAAAACCGCATGCAGAAGCCACTAATTTATAGTCCACAAACCAAACATGGAAAACATTCATGCAAGAACCATTTCATCCTACACATATCCAAATACATAAACCACCAACAAACATACACATACGCCTACATTTACACCTAATAGCTCTGTAATTTTTAATTTTGTTCCGACTTGTAAATTAAAAGTTATTTTTAATATTTACAAGGTGACTTTGGTTTCTTACTATTATGATTTCTGATTTTTTTGGGAAAGGATGAGTATTTGAATATATCTGTATTGGAATCTATCTGCATTATTTTATCATTGTGGTCTGATCTACCTAAGTATTGTGGGGCCATTGAGGGATCTAATCGGTCAGTTTTTTCATTGCGATAATTTTAAGAAGGAACAGTGAATCAGAAAGCCCACTTAAATAATAACAGAAGGGAGTAGCATCAGAAGAGATGTCTTTTCATCAAAAGGAGAGAGATTTTGACGCCGGCAAATTTATTCATCGAGGGTCCTACTTCTATAACTCCTGTTATTTAGAAACTACGGTAAAGGAGAAAATATATTCTTTGCCGTTCACACTAATAATATTTTCAAACTTCACACGGATGGCCAAAAAATGACGGTTATGCGAATGGTGTCAACTTCCTTCCATGATCCGTGAGGGTCATAAAAAATTTAAATTCCTGATTTTACTGTTCGTACATGAGTTATCCCATGGAAGTAATCCATATTCGGTTAATTCATTCCAGTTTATCCCGAACGAAGTAGTTCAAGAAGTTTTGCAATTATCGAATTAATCCTCTGTGACCACAGCCCTCTTTTGCGATGGCTTCAAACGATCGGGGTAATTAATGGAAAACCATATCTCTTGTTTAAACGAGAATCCCATTCCCTATTTCATGACGGACTGTATTTGCTTTATTCGATGATGAATAATTGAAAGGAGTACTAATTGCAGATGGTAATTTTGAGTCCAGAATTCACGAAACGTGTTTGGCTAGCAGAAGTTACACAAACCGGTTGTTATTTGACAACACACCGTTAAGCCACTCAGTCCCAAAGGTAAAATTTTCTTGACTTAGGAAGCGTCGACGTCCGTGCTGCGTTGGCTAATCTGATGGAATATGATAGGTAACGATTTTTTGCTGTATTTTCGATGATATTATTGGTATCAAAAATTATAAAACGCAATCTTTTTTTTAATTCCAATCAATATTGGAAATATTCGCGTTAGTCCAAGGGTAGAGTGTTGGACTACTGACCGTAGGGCCCGGGTACGATGCCTGGGCAAGCCTCTCTGGGCACCTGCAGCTCCACCCAAGCTATGTGATTTTTTCGGGTACTAGATCTTCCTGGGAAGCCATAACCGGCACCGACTGGGTGAGCTCTTCCATCACCTACTAAACCGACCTTCGAGTTGAATACTATGTATTTTGCTTTTTTATTGGAAATATTTGTATCTATGAGTTTCACCCTTCCATATTCAAGGATTGAAAAATAAAAACCATATGTCCTTCTGCTCTATAAAATTTGCAGGGGAGGGGGACGTAAGAGGACAATCAAGATGTACGTATTTGTCTGCTGCGTTGAGTTCGAAAAGGCATTTCATAGATTCAACTGAGAAGAAATAGTGAATTAATGTATTTTGCCGAAAGTTGGAGTAGATTGGAGGGATAGACCACTTATCCGCAATCTGTACATTTCTAAGACTGCTCAAGTGCGTATGTTGGATGAATATTCGGAATTGTCAGTGTAAGACAAAGGTTCTCATTATCGTCCATGGTATTACGTGGATGAAATGGCAAGGGAGGTATGGGAAGTCCTGGAGATAGAAATGAAAGTTAGTGGGGAATATACAAAATCGACCAGATTAGGAGATGATCAAGTATTTGTTAGCCATTCATCAATGGGCTGATTGCTGAATCAGTACTTTAGGAACCATTTCTGAGAGCTGTAGAAAATCATTTAGACACATGTAGAATCATTTAGACCAAACAAATACTATGAGATTTTCAACAAGAGAGAAGACTTAAGTGTTGAAATGTTAACATCAGAGTGTGAAAACCAGACCAAGTGGAAGAGTTTACCTATGGTGGAAGTATTTTGAACCAAATTTTTCAAATTGATAGGGGCCTGAGAAATATTGAACTAGACAATGAAGCTTTCACAAGAAGGAAGGATTTGATCATCAGATGTGAAGATATCTGTAACGTTAGTCATAAGTGGTCATTGAATATTTAGGCATTTTATGAATTATAATATGTTCCAAAGTGCTCAGCTTAATCTCGCTTATTCCAAGTCTAAGGAATCTCTTCATAAATAATGATTTTTTGCGAAAAAATATTTTATAAACTTTAACATATAAAAAGGGTGTGGAAAAACTTCCCTTGGTATAATGAGCATTATAGTCAGTCGAGCAAAATGGGTGGACATTACTCTTTTGGGCAAGGATTGCTTCAGAATGATATTAATAATAGTATTATAACGGCAGAAGGAAAGATGAAGGGCAATTATATGCATCTCATTTTTTAGCCCTAACCTCCAAAAAGCTCCCAGCTACTATTGAACCGCCTCTCACCACTCATCCCTCCCCAACCCTTGGCACCCCAAAACCCTCCGCCATCCCCATTCGCACTCCCACCCCTCGGACGCATAAAACGACCCCTTACGGCTCAAGCCAGCAGCTCCATGGCCTATTCGTCTTTTATTGCCCTCGGAGTCGGTCGTTTGGGCGCCTCTGGTAGTGTTTGCCCCAATGGTTTACGAGGGCACGTCGAATGATGCCAGGGACATGGAGGCGTTCGGCGGCAGCGCAGGGGCGTTAGACTTACACCCGCCCGCCCACTTGCGTTCACCTGTGAGTCATTGTGAGGACCCTGAACCTTTGGCGAGCCCAGACGTTGGGGTCTCAAGGAGCATTTCCGAGAGAATTCTTGAGACTTGGCCAAGGGATGAATGGTGATGGTGACCGAATGGGGGAAGCATTGGAGAACTTCCGAGGTGATAATTCGATATATTGATTATGTTTAATAGATAGAAGGATGTATTGAATCAAATGCCCTTTTTAATCAAGTACCATTCCGCCGAAATTCTTATGCCGAACTTGCATTTATATTTGGACAAGAAGAATTAATTATTTTTGTTAATGGCAATATTCAAGTTTACTGGTCAAAGGATACCTTGATGTATCCTTTACCTAAGCACAGCTGTGTTTCTCCAGCCAATACGATACTAAATGAATACTCTAAAACTTTTTTTTACAAATAACCATCTATCCAATCCTCACACTACTAATTTCCCTGAAGTCAGTCCGAAACGCCTTCTATTCTCCTTCCTCCAATTCATTTACCCGACATTTTTCCTCAACCACAGTCATCAGCATTCCACAGCCACACCATATGCTCAATTTCCACTTTTCCCGCCTACTTCGAATTCCTCTCAATAGCTTTCTATCTTCCCCTACTCTGTCTAAGGCTTCTTCGTTTGCATTTTCATTAATTTCGTTTTAACATCCTCTTTCACAGCCACATCTCCAAAGCCTCCAACATCTGCTAGACTAAAAGAAGGAATATTAATGAAAATAACAATTTTTACCCTCTATATTCTATTATTAAAACGCTATGTTGCAGTGAGTTTGCATAATTAAGTATACTAGTGAAATACATTAAGTGCAATCATATTTAAAGAAACCTTTGGAATAACGCCAAGCGTTTTCTTTCTACGTGAAAGTTTTATCTGCTTTTCTTTTAAATAGATGCACCATCCACTAATCAAACCGTTCAAATCTTGAATGGACAAAATTGCACGTATGCTCATGTAAAACCTTTGAAATATTTGGGCATTAAAAATCGGGACCAAATAATTGATTTTATCTGTAATCGGAAAATATTCGATTTTACATCATGATTAGACATGAAATTGATTGGTGAGGACTGATATCGATTAAAATAGTCCATCCCTTATCATTACTATCATCGTCCATTATCGAAGACTTTCTTGAAATCCAAAAATACTGCAAAAAATTGTATTTTTTTTCTCCCGATCTAAGTACGTGATACTAAGATCGTGAATGAAAAGACCCAGTGGTTTTTCGCAAGATTTGCTCTTCCTAAATCAGCGTTGATTGTGGCTTAGTATCTTTATACTATCAAGAAGTATTATAATGTTACCGACAATAATGTGTTCTAATATTTTTCAAGAGATCGATGTTAAAGAAATTGGTCGCTAATTTTTGGTTTATCCCTATCGCCCCCTTGATAGATGGCAGTTTTATGGACTAGCTTTCAGTCACGAGGTACTGCGCCTTCTTCTATGTGTGTATGTTGCATATATTGTGTTATAATTACTAATTAACTGGAAAACTGATGCATTTTGTTGCTGTATATTTGTCCTAAGATATTGTAAGAATTACTTTTATTGCCATTTATGGATATTTTGTGAAATTTATCTGAAAGTGTAATATTTTAAATGCGTGACGAGGAGTTAAGGTGGTAGAAGAGATTCCATAGACTCAATCTCGCCCCAAAATAAGGACGAATGTCTATCTATCACTAGGAAAGAGTGTGGGGGAGTATGATAATTTGTGGAAGTCCTAACAAGATACGAAGGGACATTATGGCGGTCAATGGCAATTTGCTGTAAGGCGCGCGGCAAAACGTTCTCGAAGCGCATCCAATGAGAGATGTTTTCGAGAACCCAACGGACGACACTCAGTACGTCCATTAATACGTGAGAGCAAATTGTCACTGGTCTGAACGTTTTAATAAGTTACCACACTGCACTTGTGACACACAAACGATGTTTCCACATCATTTTGCTCTACTCTTTGCATCTAATAAGTACCTACGAGGCTACGCACTAATTGGATGCGACCATACGAAATAAACGAGGATTGATTCCCGCAATCCCATTTCACCGCGTCAAAACCACTCTCGCTAAAGTGCGATGCATTACTATCTTATTAATAGTCAATTAATTTGTTTCATCATTAATTGCACTTTGCATTTTGTTAGCTTTGAACTATTTTAACGTGCATTTGATAACTGTTCACGTCTTTCAGCGGTGATCTTTTTAAATAACCATTTAGAGCGTCGAAAGCATAAAATACCAACGTGCCGAATAAATCATGATTTAAGGCGATTGAATCTCCATAACGAGGTTGTTTCATCGTCACAGAAATGAAGACTCGTATAAGTAATGATTGATGTCGCTGAAAGCAGAGAGGCGTACCCCTCTTAAAAGTGAAAATGGCATATCTAGTGAGTGTAAATGACGTATCAGGGGCGTAAAACATGAGTTGTAAAACCTATGGGTCGGAACGAAATTGTGGCGATTCAGAAAATGATGGAAATGAAATGTGCGGGATGGGTGGCTGAGCAGAGGGTGGTACAGTTCGTTCCTTTTTTTTCCACGACGCGCCGCCATCGTCCATTCCACCCGAATTCCCTCTCTTCCCCGCTTCATTCCAAAATATGATTTCACTCGAATTTCCAACTCCGGGAGTTTTGCCTTTGAGGGAGATACGAGGACCAAGCAAGGGCAACATTTTGAAAGCGCCCGAACACATTATTCCATTCTGTTAGTCTTTCAGCTGCAACTCATGTCCCTCCCGACTCCCCACCCGGTCTCCAATTCGTGTGTTTTGTGACTACGTATTATGCATCGCCGAACTCCCCTCCCATTCTGCGCCTCCCCACCGGTGAAACGAGGGTGAGTCGGAATAAACAAGAAGGGAACGCCGAGGTAGGCGCGGGTCCCGAGCGATGACGATTGCCTCCCGTCGCATGAAAAATTGAGCTCGACCGAATCGATTCGAGCGGTGCGCGAACCAATATTCCACCCTTCGTTTACTCTATTTCTCCCCCTCTCTCTCTTTCTTTTAAAGCCATTACTTTACATGATCATGCTGAGTCGTATTAATTAAGACCAATAGGGCATTGCAACAAATTAAAAGCGTCAGTCATCTCATTCCAATACCCCTGCAGCAATTGCTAGTACATTCCGTAATTCTCTCTCACACTGACTAATAGAGTAATCTGATCCCTTCCAGCACCTTCACACACACACACACACACACATATATATATATATATTATTATTATTAGGTAATCTACCGGTTAAGGTAGGTTTTTGGATGGACACAACTATCAAATAAACATTTTGTGACTCCCCACCTAGCTAACTAATCTATATCAGGTCCCTCTTCATCTCGGTGTACTTCTTTCCTCCCTTCATCCCGTCCAACATCCCTATCCTGTTCCTACCCTTACCTCGCTTGCCCAACATTCTCCCCTCCATTACCCTCTTCAACATTCCACTACCGCTCAATACGCCTTTCATCCATTTTTCCTGCCTCCATAGGATTTCTCTCAACAAACCCCTCTCCTCCCATACCATTTCTAGTACTTCCTCATTTGTTTTCCTTTCGGTCCATTTCACCTTCTCCATTCTTCTCCACACCCACATTTCAAAAGCCTCCAATCTACGTCTATCCTCCTGCTTCAGCGACCACATATATATATATATATATATATATATATATATATATATATATATATATATATATATAACCTAGACAGTAACACACAGCACGAGAACACATAAAAAGAACACTCACAATAATATCTTGATAATTTCGACGGACTCGTCGGAGACACGGAGTCTCAGAGACTCAGTCATATCTTATCTTCCGAAGAAGACGTAGCTCGAGTCCGTCGATATTATCAAGATTTTGTTGTGAGTGTTCTTTTTATGTGTTCTCGTGCTGTGTGTTACTGTCTAAGTTTTTATTCAACACTTCCGTGTTACTTCGAATAAATCATCTATAAATATATATATATATACATAAGTATATACATATATGTGTATGTGCGAAAAGAATCATCTATCAAATATGATTTCTGCGTACATGGCCGAACACATCTCCAGTTCACTTCAATGTGGCGGCTTGCAAGGTATGGCGCAAATGTATAAATAATTATGTCAGCCTAATTTTGAAGATAAATACCTCTCATAGTCTAAAAGTCATATAATATTGTGATTATTTCTCTCGTTTATTATTTTTAAGCTAAATATGAGTATAAATTGCCGAAAATGGCTTTGCATATCCACAAGGAGGATTTGTTTTCACGCACGAAAAAAAATCTTTGAATTAAATATGCATTATGTTAATTCAGTATCAGCTAATATTGCAAATAAATTTGAAAGTAATGTTAAATTTGAAACGACCCCAATCATTAGAGAAGTGAATACACACTTGTACGTGACTTGCAATTTTATTTGTTATGCTTGGAATATAGTTCATTGTACGCAACCTTTTCAAAGGTATTTTATTAGTCTGAGTTGAGGCCGATACTTTGTGGAATTCCATTTTCATGCTCGATGATGAATCAGAATAACTTATTGATTCCGTAAAATGGAATTTTTTATACAAATTGCGGAAGTAGCGCACAGTAAAAATTCTATCTTGTGGAAACGCAAAGTTATTCTAGTTTTTCCTCCTGCATTTTTTTCAGAGGTAGGCTCAGAACCTTACGAATGTTTACCTCCAAGTTACATTTGGTGTTCAAAATTAGTTTTAAGGGTATAAATATTATTTATTTTGATTTTATCAACGTCAAAAATTCTCTCGAAGAGTGGAGCCCCATCTCCTCGCGTGAAATTTTTTATGACTTGATAAAAAATTCCGTATTTGTATCTATACGTATTTATGTGTTCGTACTTATTACTAGAGGTTTAAAGACAGTTTTTTTTCGTTTCTATCCATCTCCCCGTCTCAATTATTTTTCCATTCCCATTTCCAGCCTCCGAATCAGGGTCTTCAAAATGGTGGGAGGTGGAACCTGCACTCCCCGTTCCCCAATTCTAACTCTCACCCGACCAAAACTCTCGCCACCATGACGACGGATTCCATTTACAAATTAAAAGGAGGCAGGATCGACAAATGGGAACTGGCTGGGGAGATGACGAACTGACGTCCAGATTTCATGAAGGGAATCATCGAGGAGGGAGAAAGGTCGCAATTGAAAAATTACTCTCGCCGCTCGGTCATGTCTCCCGCCTCTGGACTGGCGCGGCATTAAACTCCGCGGGGTGTGTCGGCTGCGGATTGGGGAGTGTAGGGAGTGGCACCGAATCAATTGGTACGCCCCTCAATACTCTTTCACCCCCGTCTCGTTTGCCTTGGCGCCGGGTCGGGAGGGAGTCCCGACTTTAATTAATCGTGGCGTGCTCCGCCAACCACCATACTTTGAAATCATAGACACTTGCCATGATTGTGGAAGGGTACGATGAATTGATACATCCGATCACGCCGAGTGAGACTTTTCCAAGCTGGAAAAGGTTTTCTCTCCAAATGTTTACTTAAAAATATTGTTTCTGAAAGGCAAGCCGATGCGCGCCTTCGGTTCTAATTGGAACTTGTTACGTGCGACCATGTCCAATTCATCGCATCACTGGACAGTGAGACATTTTTTCACCATTTTTTATGGTATTACTGAAAATACACCATGGAGACATGTGCTCAATACTATATAGTGCTACTAAGGGAACAAAAACTTAAAGTTTACAGTAACACGTAACTTGTAACCTGTTTGTTAGTAGTTAAAATCAATAATAATGACCAATATATGCAATTAAAGGTTAGGAAATTGTCTCATTATATTCTCCTCAATTTATATAGATGATCTTTCATTTAATCCACAAACTTCTTTCCTCTTCGCTATTTTTTAACGGTTTTGCTATTTCTTCATAATATTTATATGTTTTTATTTGACATGTGTTAGTTCAAATAGTCTCAGCCGTCATTGGGGAGCGTAAGGCTAACGAAAAATACCCCATCAGAAACTCGAGTGGGGGTGTGTGTGTGTGTACACTAAAGCTAAACTTAAATACCATTTTTACTTCAATTAAAAAAGTAATTTTGTCATTGTATACTTTATGTGACCCCAAATGGTATCACCTTACTTTAAAATGTTTGAAGTGTGAAATATACGCTCATTTTTATACATATTTATGTTTATGAACCCAAATGTCTTCATAATATATCTTCCTACTGACGCCTGCAGATCTCTTCGGTCAATTATTGTGTCTAAAGATGATGTCTCCTATCAATTTTGCTTCCCATTATTCAACCTTACCTTCTCTCTCATCAGTAGCCTTGTTTTTTTACATGTTTTTATCGGATTTATCGCATAATCATGCATTATTATAAAATTTAAATCGTCCAGCTGAAGTCCAAAAATTATATTTGTTTTCAATTTATTTTAAATTTTAGAATACGTGGGATGGCTGAGAGGGCACCACAATATGACGTTGTAAGGACTGCAGACTTTGGTACATTGCCCTCTTATTCAGGCAGAACGCAGTCATAAGATTTAAGAACATGGTAAATTCGTTTTGTAATTGGTAAAAATGTTTAAACATTATTTCATATAAAGAGATATGCCTTTTCTAGTTACATAAAATATAATTTTGAAAAATGATTGGAAAACTCCGGAAGAAACTCCTTCGCCCGGCAATAATTCCAGCAGATTCCAAGATTACCGCGTTTACTTAATTTCTCCCGTGCCTTTGTTCTTCGTTTAGCTAATTGAGTCGGATTTACCGTCCAAAATTGCTTTGCATTTATATGTGGATATATTTATTTACATTACGCGTATTTTATGTGCAGTATAATATCTGTGATTTATTTTTAGATGGCATGCTTAATTCCTATTAATATATTTTACAAATATAGTATACGTTTACCTGTAAACTACACTACAATCGCTGAAACATGGTAATGTAGAACAAAAAAGATATACTTTTGTAACTTAATTCCTTTTACATTTTGCTAGAGACTTATCTTACTTATAAACTCTGTTTTTTTCAAGAGTTACTTGTCACACTCACGAAAATGCCTATGCAATGAATTAAATCCGGTTGAGCGATAAGCTGCTTAGTTTATGCTCAGGGAATATGGGCAAATTTCCCAACCGTGATATCTCTCTCCAGCTACTCAGAAATCACAAACTGGAGGCCGTTTCCAGTACCTTTCATGCTCGAAGATTAAATTTTGAAAAATATGAAGAATAACTCATATAAAAATATTCATTTGTCTCTCTTTTTAGAGGTTCGAAATAGTTTTTATGGGAGCGAAAATTTCATTAGAAGACAGGTAAACACTTGGCTTAATTACTACCTTGATCAAAAAGTTCCCGGAATAACCACCGTGTGGCGCTCCCATTGTTCCGATTTGAGTTCTGTTTTTTTGTTAAATTGGTACATCTGTTGTTGATATTCCCTTTAAATCTTAGTGTCATAACTTGACATTTGCAAAAGTTACGTAGCCAAGAGTACATCTATCTCTGTGTGTGTTGGCGATTTTTTACAATTGCAGAAATGGATTTAAATTTGCAACAACGAACTTGTATTAAATTTTGCGTAAAAAACGGATTTAGTGGCGCACGGACGTTGGAAATGTTGGAAAAGTGTTTCGGCAACGATTCTCTAAAAAAACGGTCGTTTACCAGTGGCACGAGCGGTTCAGAAGTGGTCGTGAGTCACTCGAAGATGATGAACGCAGTGGCAGACCATCGACATCGAAAGTCGGTGAAAAAATTGATAAACTAAAAGAAATGTTGGTCAATAACCGCAAATTAACCATCAGAGAAATAGCGGAGGACTTGAACATTGCCTATGGATCCGCCCAAGACATTGTGGTTAATGATTTGGGTTTCCGTCGTGTAGCAGCAAAGTTGGTGCCAAAAGACCTCAATTTCATGCAAAAAAGAGACCGTGTTGACGTCGCAAAAGACATGATTTGCGAGGCTGAATCCGATCCCACATTCATCAAAAGGATCATTACTGGAGACGAGACGTGGGTTTATGAGTACGACACGCAATCCAGACATCAGGCAAGTGAATGGCGTTCACCAAATGAGCCGAGACCAAAAAAACCACGTCGTTTTCAGTCAAAAAAGAAGGCAATGCTGACGGTTTTCATGGATTACAACGGTGTAGTGCGTCATGAATTTTTGCCAGACAGTAAACAAAGAGTATTATTTGGGCGTTATGAGACGTTTGCGTGAAGCAATTCGCCGAAAGAGACCAGAAATCGTCGCACAGTGCGTCGAGACCGTCGCACAGTGCTATCATTATTCGTAATTTTTTGACGAAAAATGCAACAAATACCATCCAACAGCCACCGAATTCACCTGATTTGGCTCCCTGTGACTTCTTTCTGTTCAATCGAGTTAAAAAACCATTACGGGGAACGCGTTTTAGCAGCCGAGAGGAAGTAATGGAAAAATCGCAGGAAGCACTGATGGACATACCGAAAACCGAATATAAAAAATGTTTCGAGGATTGGATCAAGCGCTGGCATAAGTGTGTTGCAGTCGATGGGGATTACTTTAAAGGGGACAATATAGATTTAGATGAATAAACTTGTATTTTTAATTTTCTGAATAAATTCCGGGAACTTTTTGATCAAGGTAGTATTATTGGTTAAATAGCTATGGAAAGCATTATTATCAATTTAATGTAACCATTTCTATTTCTTCTCCACCGTGTAAATGTTCAATAAACTCACAATTTATGTAACTAGAATTATAACGGATGATTTTCATCTAATTTAATGATAATCTGAAAATTTGTAGAGAAATTAGTGAAAATATTTTAATGCAATCATTTAATCATTACAAATTGCCGGAATATTAATCTTGAATTCCTATTCCCAAAATTTTACGTTTCCAAAATTGTGCGGGATAAAATTTCTTTATTTTTGGAAACGCGGAATCGTAAGATCATCAAAACATAAAAATTCCGAAGAACAAGGTCCAAGAACAATAAACAGTGAGTGAAGACACTTGACTTATTAAAGTTACATTTAAAATGTACATGTTAATGTTTCTGTATAAATGTTTCATTGCACAAGTATCTGTTTACAGGGGAATTTTTAATTGGTGGATATTAAGAAATGTTATAAAAATGACCCGAAGTAGTTCATTACAATAATAATTTTAGATTCAAACTTTCAGAAAGAAAGAATACACGGCAATTCCACATTTACACTTTTATTAGACGACCATGGTTTCACCACTGCGTGGCATCTTCAGGTGGAGTAAGTGCCACCTGCAGATGCCACGCAGTGGTGAAACCATGGTCGTCTAATAAAAGTGTAAATGTGGAATTGCCGTGTTTTCTTTCTTTCTTTACGATGGAAAAATTTCACAAAGTAACGGCTAAAACAGTCTCTTAGATCCAAACGTTTTTAATTGTAACATATTTTTGCTGTAGACGCATCCTTCACGTACTTATTTAATTATCTTTTAATTTATACACAGAGATATTTTGCGGATTCATCTAGCTCCTTACAAAATAATTAGCACTATCCATGACCTCTTTCCATACCATATGCCCTATATATATATATATATATATATATATTCTTTTTTTTTTTAAGGTAATCTACCGGTTAAGGTAGGTTTTTGGATGGACCCAACTATCAAATAAACATTTTGTGACTCCCCACCTAGCAAACTAATCTATATCAGGTCCCTCTTCATCTCGGTGTACTTCTTTCCTCCCTTCATCCCATCCAACATCCCTATCCTCTTCCTACCCTTTCCTCGCTTGCCCAACATTCTCCCCTCTATTACCTTCTTCAACATTCCACTAACGCTCAATACGCCTTTCATCCATTTTTCCTGCCTCCATAGGATTTCTCTCAACAAACCCCTCTCCTCACCCACCATCTCCAGTACTTCCTCATTTGTTTTCCTTTCGGTCCAATTCACCTTCTCCATTCTTCTCCACACCCACATTTCAAAAGCCTCCAATCTACGTCTATCCTCCTGCTTCAGCGACCACGTTTCCGCGCCGTACATAGCTACGCTCCATATCAGAGTTTTTACGAGTCTTGTCTTAACATCCCTACTCAACGTCCCCGTCATCAACTCCCTCCTCCTTGAGAAAGCCTCCTTGCCTAGCGCAATTCTTCTCCTTACGTCCCTACCACTTTGACCGTGTTGGTCCAAAACACTTCC
>CM073778.1:44736199-44859620 GCA_037158775.1 Hetaerina titia
GAATAACACATCTACATTTACATATTACCTGGCAAGCCGCCGTGGCAAGGGTGTATGGCGGGGGGTGTTAGGTCATCACCCGTAAAAGAGAAGTTAATAATACTGACCGTCACGGTAGGATTACAAATTACTACAAGAAAGTTAATTCCGTTTCGGCTATGGCAAATATTATATCAATACTCATTATGTTGGTTCGATTTTACTTTAGATATTAAAGGTTCTATAACGGATTCTTAACTTCGAAGTCAAGATTTCATTTGCTATATCCGGCAAAGAATCGTCATATTCCGGCGTCTTAACGCCAAAGTCAAACTGTAAAATTCCAAATCGTAGAACTCAAAACTTTCATCTATCGAATAAATCAGTTAGCAGCAAGATACATTGCAGTTACTAATTCTAATTCTATACTTAGTGTAATGTGTCAATTCTAATTGATAACTTCATTTCCAGCCCAGGATAGTAGTATCTGGGATTCTGGGTATAAGGAAAAGTTTTCAAAGAATCAAATGACTGAAAGGTAATTATTTTTTTACCTTTATATAGTGATCTGATCATGTCCCTGCAGACCATAAGGGAGGTAAAACTGAAACTAAATTTTAATCACTTTTGTATGTATTTAATTTCTTTATAACTATTATGATATGCCTTTTAATTGTCATGGAATGATGGATTTTGAGATCATTTTTAATGGTTTAATATACGTAATGCTGTTTTCAGGAAAAATATCATCATCATCTGAAGCTCTACAGCCCGGTGTGGGCCTTGGCTTCCATTATGGCTATGATATGTCTCCATTCAGTTCTTGTTCTTGCTTTTCCCTTCCATCTTGTAACTCCCATTGCCTTCAAATCATCCTCCCCATCCTGTAGCCATCTCTTCCTTGGTCTACCTCTTCTTCTGACTCCTTCCATCTTGCTATTTAGTATCAGTTTGGGCATTCTGTCATTTTCCATCCTTTCTACATGCCCCAACCACTCCAGCCGCAGTGACTTGGCAAATCTAACCATGTCCTTCCGTTCTAGTAATGCATTTATCTCCATGTTCATGCTAATTCTCCATCTCTCTCCTTCTCTAATTGGGCCATAGATTCTCCTTAACATTTTTCTTTCGAATTTTCTAAGTGTTTACTCATCCTGACTTGTTAATGTCCATGTTTCAGCTCCATAAGTTACCACGGGCCTAATATGCGTTTTATAGATCTTCATTTTTGTGTTCCTTGATAGAAACGTTGATTTGAGGATTGTTGCATTTGCAAAGTATGCCTTGTTACCTTGTAGCGCGCACCTTGTATTCGATCATTCACGAGATCATGAGATAAAAAAATACAACTAATTAGAATTTGATTTTTAAACTCTTTCTCGTCAAACTTGAATCGCCTAAATCATGCGAATCACCTTTCATTCGCAAATTTTCTGTAATGCGTGGGAAATTAATTTCGTGGGGACTCGTATGAACTTGCTTAGGACGATTTCTCGTGTAAAACCGCCTTAATTTTGGATTGGATATCACAGCGAATCCACTTGCAAAAATTTCACTGGCCAACCTATGTAGTGTGCGAAAATTACATTGATCATATCAGGTATAAAATATGATATGCGAGAATCGTAGAGTAGTTAAAATGTTTTCAATCATCTTGAATAATACACTCAATAGGATACTAATCAATAAATAAAAGTTTCTGGCGTGACATGGTGGAAAACCTTCATTTTGAAATTTTAAAATTAAACAACTTGGCTGTTCCACATCAAAGTTTACACATAATTTTATGCGGAAAAGCCAAAGTTGTTTAATTTTCAAATTTCAAGAGGACACTAATCATTATACTTACATTATCTGAATCAGCGAAACGTACACTGTAAATGATAATCATTAGGCAAAAAGGGTATTAATCATAGTTAATTATGAGGTATGAACGGGCATTAGGCATGTATGTAAATCATTATTAAATTGCTGATAGGCGAAAGGTTTTCTGATAGCAGTGTATCGTAAAATATAATTTGGTTCCAGCGCATGAGGGATATTCAGCGTCGCTAGGCCACCTACGCCCTTGACTGCATTCGGGCGCGCACTTTAGGGTTTGAACGGAAATGAGAAAAGAACGAAGGGCATCCCACCCTTCCTGCATTGTCACTCCCTCTACTACGCCTTCTCCTTGCCTCATCCCACCCTCTTCCAACTCTTGTGAACGGCGGCGAGTTGTGCAAACAGGAGTGTGAGATGCCCCCCTCTCTATCTCTTTCTCTGTCTTTCCTCCCCCACCCCACTCTCAAAAGCGGCATAATGATAAAGGACCCCTTAATAATTCCCCCCCCCCTCTCACCCTCTTCCCTCTCGCCCCAAATATCGACTCTCTTCCTCTCTCTCTCGTCAGCCATTCCCCGAAACTCATGGAGTGTTTTCCTTGGGGGATGGGCAAAATGTTCGCTCCGCAAACGCACCTGCCGCCGGCACACCCCCCCCCTCCCTGGCCGCCAGAGCCGTGTCTGAGTTGGTGGGAGAGAGAGGGAGGAACGGGCGTGTGTTTTGCCAGCCGATTAGGATTCGATGACTCATGCCTCGAGCGCCCGATAAGTGTTTTAGCGCGCTCGTTATGTTTTCTTTTTTTTTTTTAAAGGCAAGGGAGGGGGAGGTATAGGATATTTTTAAGGGAGTTACGAAGGGCTTATGGAGATAAAAAAAATTTTCACTTTTTATGACGGTGGACAACCTGAACATGGGAAGGTTTTAAGTACAAAGGCAAACGGGTGCGTGCTTGTGAGCTAGGCAGCCTCACGAAACAATATTTACATCTCGATTAACTCGAGAGAATAAGCTGGGAACGGAGTGTGCCTTGTAGTTCATATCCGTGTGATAACGTCGTCGTCGTGTTTTATTCTTAAAAAATATTTCGATTCCAGTTTGGAGTAGCCCTGCGGAAAAATATAATCCTTGCCGGAATGGAATTCAGGTGTGGGACAGGAGGCGGATCGTGTGGAATCCGGTCGCCAAAGAGTTTCTCCGTAGCCGCTGGTTTATAAAAACATATCATACGTCTCCATCATTACGGATAAATTGCTATCAAGCATGTAAAATATTGTTTCAATGAGTAAAATGTACTAATTCACGAAAGTTAGCCGTCAAGTTATATTCAGAAGTTTTTTTTTAGGGGTTGGCTAGTAAAAATTTGAATAAAGTAAAAAACATAACAGGAGACCTCAGCTATTTCAATTATGTACGTCACCAAGTTATCGCTTACTGATTGACTACCAATAAAAGTTTTACCATGAACTGTAGCAAAACACCAAGAAACTTTAAACTTTCAACTAATTAATATTTTTTATGAATGTAAGTATGAGATTATTTCACTCCGCTGCCCAAAAATCGGAATCATAATATCTTCGGATCAATTTAATTTAGGATTCAAGTGTTCACTGCGCATAATCGATAATGGGGTAATTTGAATGGATAGTAGATTTATCCGAAAATCTAATCATGCAGTTTGAAATCGTTCAGTAATGTACCATTTTACGAAAGTTAAACTGCACAGTGTATGTTCCTATGAAGCGTCTTCAAAGGAATTTGGCCCCTGTAATACGACTGTTTTGGTAATTATGTTACATTACTAGATTATTTAGGAATTTAATCAACAAAGTAAGAAAGACTGGAGAGAGTAGTAGAAAGTAAGTAGTAGTAAGTAGAGAAGTAAGAAAGACTGCCGTGAAAACAATCAAAGATGAATCCGAAAAAAATGTTAATTTAACCAGAGAGAATTGAAGAGAGATGCATAGATTATCCAGAGGAACTACACGGAGAAAATATAAAATAAAACAGTTTCTGGCGTAGCTTGATGGAAAATCTTCATACTGAAATTGGAAAATTAAACAACTTGGCTTTTTCACTTAAAAATAAATTAATTTTAAGCAAGTATTCTGGACCAAAATTGTCAAAGTAGCAAGAGCATAAGAAGAAGAATTCCATTAGGCAAAGTAGTTTTCTCTAGGAGAAGGGAATTGATGACAGGGATGTTGATGTCAGGGTAAGACTTTGGAGCGTACTTTCGTGCGGTGAGAAAACATGGTCGATGAAGCGGGATGATAAGCGTAGATTGGAGGCATTTGAAATGTGGTCGTGGAAGAGTAAAATTGGTAAAAAGGAAAGCAAATGAGGAAATGATGTGAATTCTGGGGGAAGATAGGGATTTGTTGGGTGAAATTCAAAAGTTCCAGGACAGATAAATGCAGAGCATTTTGATTTTTTAATACTTTGATGCTAGAGAGAAGGACGTTAGTCGAGCGAGGAAGATGTAGGAAATGGATAGGCATGTTGGATGAAATGAAGGGAGGAATGAAGAATGTGGAATTGAGGAATGAAACCGGCAGTTTGCGGTTGTACGTATCATGTTTTTTTAGTAATTGCAAAGAAATGTATCGTTGTTCAATTTATGTCTATCCAAATCTTACCTCAGGAACTAGATTACCAATAAAAAAGAGCTATTTTGCGGTGGATAGTGCTGATTTCAAGAACTTTTGGCTTCGCATCTTTATATTATCACACTAATAGGTGTTACAATAATACAGAGGAATTACTTTTGGATTTTATTTTCATGGCATTAATATGTGATTTTTCGAGTACCAGATCTTCCTGGGAAACCATAACTAGCACAGAGAAAGGAACTGGTCCCCACCTACCCTGATGTGTGAATTTCACACTCCATCGGGCGACCTGGTTTGAACTCTACCATAACCTACCAAACCGGCTTTCGGGTTGATGATTGTGTTTATGTTTTTTAATTAGAATTATGGGTTAATTGACTGTATCTAAATCAGTCGGATGGAGTTTTAACACAAGGAATAACATGTCACGGTTACCAATTGCCGGATTTGGAGAACTGTTGGGAATATTTTGAACGTTATTTGAACGGAATTAAACGCGGATATTCATCATATTTCAGGAATTTCACAGTGTAGAAAGTATTCGCCTTGACCGGGATTCAAATCCGATATCTCAAATTGAACCGCTTGGATCTTTCGATATCCGGTCTTAGTAACTTAAAGCTTAAGCACTCGCCCGGACAATGAGGCAATATCAGTGAGGAGGAAACATTTTTACACTGCAAAATGTCTACCTCCTTTAAGATCCAAGTAATACATTTACATAAAAAATTTTAAAAAGTTGAATTTTAACGTGTGTAACATTGTTGATTTTTGTCGTAGATAAAAAAATACAGAGATTCTAAAAAAATTATGCGCAAGATAAATGAATGGTACAAATTCATCTGAGTTCAAATTTACTTCATCTCTTTCAATGAGAGAAAACCATGCAATGAGATGACTATTGATAAAAAAATTGTTGCTTTCAGGCGGATGAAAATTTCGCCGTAAACAATGGAGATTTATTAATTTGCTCTCAGTGATTGAATCGTGAATAGATAATGGTGATTCAAAATATATCCATGCAAATTTTGATTTGCAAAATTTGTATCATATCCCACAAATTAATAACTTTGGTATTGGAATTTCAAACGTCGCATAAAACATATGTGGAAACCAAACACAAGAGCAAAAATTGCTTTAAAAAGGTTCAATTTGGGAGTTACTTTTGATCATACGCTCCACGCCAAAAGTGGTACCTTTCACGTGAGATCCAGAGAAAGGAAGCAATTGACTACCGTAGAAGGAAAGTTCGAGTCATGACTCAGCGCTCCGATAATTATTAGATTATAATTAAATCTTCATTAAAAGAAAGTCGACCATATAGATTTTGTGGAGACCACTAAACTTAGGGACTAATTAATAACTAATTAAACTAGGGACTAATTAATAACAGTAAACTTATGTTGAAAAATCTCATTTTGTTTCACGAAAATGCAAATATTGTTCCTATGTTACTAGGCTTCCGGGTGTCACAATATGGCGATCATGACCATCGTTAATAAACAACTGAATGTCTAGAGCGTTCTTTCAAGTAGGATAAAAATTTTCACCGTTATTAATCGTACGGGCACTCGTTTCTCTGCGGTATAATTACCGCAAGGTCAAAATCTATAACAAAAATCCTAGTTTTGAATGCTAAAATAATATGTTATATTGAATTATTTCACTAATTATTAAATTAATTATTAATTGAATATAATAAATATGTTATATATTTTAAGAGAAAAGTTTTCATTTTTCAAAGTTAATCCCGGAAAAATTATATGTTCCTGCTGTCGTTTATCCAATCCTGCATTTGCAAAATCCTTTGATATGTATGTTTAGTCAAAATTATTCCGTAATATTTCATGCAGCTGGGTTATTTGAGAGTCGTACAGCGGTATCGAAACAATTTCAATAGTTGAAGTTACGACATGTATTCCCCGGCAAAAAAAAATATAGTGATGTATCCGATTGATAACATCCGGCAGACAATGCATAAAAGGCTTCAATATAGAGACGATGGCAGTCTCATTCTCCCACCTCATCAATCAAACTGTTTAGACATCGCGCTCCCATTGTGTGGGACGCTCGTGTTGTTTTCAAGATGGAAAGTCCAACGGACACAAAAACCAAACCACTGGCAATCAATCTTTGGCTGACGCGCAATCAAGCGCTACTGGAATTACTGCGACGACGAATAACAACGCCCATTTGCAATTATTTAATAAATTGCTATTTAAATATTGGAAAACCTATGAGTTTATTCATATTTATGATCCATTGAAAAACGATGATGAAAATGTCGCTAGCGATAAAACGCCCGCTTTAAAACTTATGCTTTATAGGTTCCTTGTTTATTATTTTTAAGAATCACTTACACAAACACTTATTCCAAGGTTTATAATATGGCTTACACATTCTTTTTATTTTTTACGCATTCAATATTAGTTATCTCATAACTTGAATAAATAATGTTCTTAAATAATAGCAAGTTTTATCTTTTTTTCCTATCTACCTCTCCTAGTCTTTGTGATGGTCCATTTTTGAGAATTTAATACATGTAATTTTGTAAACTTCATCAGCATAGCGGAGATACTTGTAATTATTATTAGGTAATCTACCGGTTAAGGTAGGTTTTTGGATGGACACAACTATCAAATAAATATTTTGTAACTCCAAACAAAACCCAATCCAGCAACCTACTCTACATCAGGTCCCTCTTCATCTCTGTGTACTTCCTTCCTCCCTTCATCTCGTCCAACATCCCTATCCTGGTCCTGCCCTTTCCTCGTTTGCCTAACATTCTCCCCTCTATTACCTCCTTTAACATATATTATAAATATATACATGTTTTTTTCTTCTTAATTTATGCCCGCAACAGACTTTCAAAATGATATCTTATTCTATGTTTTTTTTATGTTGACTACGCTCCTTCCTACCCCTTTATTTTATATTACAGCAACCCCTCGTTGGCTCTCGTACCCGCCGCTGTATATCACTCTATAATTGTCACTCCAGTAATCCCCGCTATCCTTCCATCTCACCTCGCAGACACCTAAAACATCTATATTACCTCTTTCCATCTCTCGCTTAATATTTTCTAATTTGCCTGTCCTCAACATTGTCCTGACCTTCCATGTTCCTATTCCAACTACTTCCGTCTTCTTCTGCGTCTTCTGTCCTGCTGCTGTTATTTCTTCCCTGCAAGGGTTTCGTAGGATGACGACCGCGGAAGCCTTGCCTCCCCCGCTGCCGGGCACGACACACGGTCACTTGGGCCGAGTCCCGTAGTTGGCAGGACTCATATTCTCTATAGTGCCCATCACTACATTTTTAGGAATGATAATTGAGGTGGTTTCCCGTGGACTACCTTTCGTCTGGCTCCTAACCTTCGACCTCTATCTGGCATGGGTGACCCTACCAGGAGCAATTATTATTACTCCCGCCAGCCCAGCTCTAGGGGCCATCGGAACACACAAGCCCTTCCACCACGACAAGGTTGTAGTCCATGGGAGGGATCCTTGTAATAGTCTTTTAAATATGGTATGTGCGAAAATATCTTTTTTAATCCATTCCTATACACACACCATCCTACTACTGCCAATACATTTTTTAAATATTTACTGGCCTTTGATTTAGAATTTATTTATTTATTTAAGAATTTATCGTTGCAATTAGGCAATTGTCCTGGTGGCAAAGGTCAAGTCTGGTCAGCTGTCACTCACGTACATGCATCACAAGAAGAACAGATAGACAAAAGCTCTTATATACAATGGCAATTAAAGGATTAACAACTGCATTATTACATTTACCCGTGGGCTAGGTTTACACCATTCGAGAATATACTACGCACCGCCCATCGCCCCACTCCATCCATAATCACGTACTCTTCAAATATGACATTCATTTGGGCTTAAAATAATATTAAATGCATTTAGTTCTTTGGTGAAGGGACCTTGCTCAATTATAATGATAAAAATCTAGTTTTTTTCTAAGCGAGACAGATTTTTGTTGTCAGCACGGAAGCTATCAGTTATATCAAAAGATAAAGCATAAAGATAATTATGATGATAGCCCTAGTTTTACGATCCAGATAAAATGGGTACAATTTTCATTATATCATTCGTCAACATTAATTTCATCCGTATAAATGTTGAACATGTCAAAGAGATCGTTTCAAATGGTTTATTGTCCCATGTATTGAAAATTACCGGATATTATCATGCATGGCACTGGGTTTTATTTTTTTTAAGTTCATTGTGACGCTTGGGAAGAGAAGTGACAGCTAGTGGAAACAAAAAAACCTTCGAGCATTAATTTATAACAAGTAAGAATAAAGTAGCTTTCTTTTTATTGACTTTAACTCAAATTTTTTCCGAGGTGCCTTATTTTATATCACATGATTGATTATAACGGCTCAAAATAAAAATGAATTTATGTTCATTTAATATACTTTTTGGCTTATCGATGCTAGTATTTTCAGGAACAATGTGCGGTTCGAGGGAAAAGAATTTTTCCGCAGTACTCTATAAGGAAGATACAAGAATATACGGTACATAGAGAAGGACCATCCGAATGAAACATTTTTAAATTGTCCTGTTGACGTAACTAATGGAGTAAAATAATTCCGTAGAAAATCATCCATAACGAACACATTTTTTTGTCCCGTTATGAATAATTTACTTGAGAAATGAAAAGGAATGGTGAAAGGTCGTGGAGGATATTTTTTTGTTTACAATTAGTCCTAATTTTTCTTTTTATTCTCCAATGTCGCTGACCTATATATATGTAACCTTAGAAGCTCCTAGCCCCGACATGATCCGCTTTTGTGCGAGCTTGCGGGGTAACCAGGGTTCTGGGAAACCATAACCGGCACAGGGAAAGGAACTGGCCCCCCTACCCTGATGTGTGAATATTCACAGGCCTTCGGGCTTGGTACATGGGTGAGCTCTACCATCATGAAATTGAACAAATCACGCTACGTTTAAGAAATATCCCCGACTTAGATGGGACAGCTTCAACGATCCAGCATGCGCCATGCGAACAGTAATAGAATACTAATGGGGAAATATTTCTAAAATTTGAACTGATTTTCTGTAGAGGCGCCACTGAAATATTTAAAAAAGAAATTCTCGAACGGTCACTTCTGATGTTTAGATTTTGCGAAAATGTAATTTTTTTCCCTAAAGAAACACAACTCGGCATTGGAACCCATCGGGATAAATTGTTTTTTGTTCAGGTAATTTATAAAATTATAAGTAATTTTTAGATTCTTAAATATATTAACATGAAATACTTATTTAAACAGCGTATGTCAAATTAAATTGTCGAATAACTCTATTTTCCTCATTAATATGTATAATATATGCTAAAAGTTGTTCTTTCATTTCGAAATTACGTGAAGGGGTAATAATAATGTGTGTATTTATTACACCAGCAGTATATCTGAGTAACTGAGTAATGTGAATCAATTGGATTCTATATCTTCAAAGTGACGAGAAAAAGGAAATATTGAAGTACTGATTACATGTTGTTTACCTTTTTTTTCAATTGATAAATCGCTATTTGAATATCATTACTATCACGATTCATCCCTGAGGCTTCCCTGTATAAAAAGCGGAGTTTTTACATTAATATACGAGGTTTGTTAAAAAAAATCGCGAATTTTGCAGATTCTTTGATCCATACTTTATTCAAAATGGCCGAAATTTTTGGCATATGTACCAACATAACGTCACAAAAAAATGGAAAATTAACTATACGTAACCCGTGGAAATTCAAAATTCGCGATACTCTTTGAAGAGACGCCTTCGGGCTTGGTACTATGGGTGAGCTCTACCATCACCTACTTGGGTTGATTACTGTGTTTGTGGTTTTTATTCCTGGCGAAAAGGAGTAATTCCAAAATTTTCCAAAATAATGACAACGGCATACATTTGCATAAGTTTAAAAAAGGTCTAATTACGGATAATTATGATAAAAAATATGTAAAATAAAAATCATACTGTTCAAACCAAGTCCATTGAATAAAAACCAAATTTAAATCATACAAAAAAATCCAAGCAATATGTTAAGTATATTTGTTTCAATCAATGTGTCCGTCTTGTTGACGATGTTCTGGGCAACATGTTCTCCCCATTAATATAAGTATATTTATTACTCTTAAGTTATGGCCAAATTGCCAACTCACTAGCATTCTATTTTTCAAATTTTCCTTCACTTGCACTGAAACCCTCGCCATTTACACATTCGCTCGCCATATTTTACTTTAAGTGCTAATTGCACAGTTATTGACGATGAAGGGGTGGACGTTTGTGACGCAGTGATTTTTTGTAGGGACTAAACGCCCAAACATCAAGAGTACTCGGACTGGACTGGATAAATAGTTGAAACCAAACTATGAATATTTAAAAGTTAAATTCAATAAAAATATTCAATTTTCATCATTTTCTCATAGGAGTTTCCCACGTTCTCCAAGCCTTGTGGTGTCTTTCGAAATGGCGAACCCAAAACCTTGAAGACGTGCTGTGGATCTATGCACAAAGCCTTTTTTTTAGAGCAAACAAGTCAGGATATTCAAGTGGTTGCAACGTGTAGTACATATACCTGTAGTTCCGCATCGTAGATATTAAAAGAAACAAGTTTACCGACTTTGAAAGTTCTAAATTCATGAAGAAAAAATGCCAAAGTTTCAGAGAGATGAAAATTTAGAGTTTCCCAAGATGTTTCACTATAGTTAATCTTAGTTCTGGAGTAAGCAAGACTCAACACAGTGAAATATTCGATTGTTTCTGTCTCAACTTCGTGGAAGTATCATGTTCATTAAATAAAGAACGCAATGTATTTTTCCCCTGTTCTCTATTTTGGTTCTATTAGTTTTAACGCTTAGGTGTCCTCAGCATCAGGTGATGATGACACCTAAGCGTTGAAGCTACGAGGAGTATTCTTAAAGAAGTACCGTTTGCTTATACTTAAATATTGGCGCTTCAGAACACAGTTTTGCTCCCGCAGCGCCATCTACTGATTCATTAAAAAGCTATAGCAGCATTTTTTTTGTTTCAGAAGTCGTTTGCCTGTCCGTGAATGCAAACAACAATGTCCGCGACAATCGTTGATCCCGCCAGCTGTGAAGTGCGTTCTGTCATACTCGATTCTTGTATGCAAAAGGATTGTCGGCTGCTGAAATTCATCGGGAATTATGCCTAGTTTATAAACCTACAGTTATGAGTGAAGAAAAGGTTAGACAATGGTGCCGTGATTTTAAAAATGGACGAACAAATGTCCATGATGAAGAGCGAAGTGGTAGGCCCAGTATTCTGACCGATGAAATTGATTCGCAAGTGGAACAAAAACTGCGATGTGATCGTCGATTGACAATTAATGGCCTGGCTGAACAATTTCCTCAACTTGGACGCACTACTGTCTACAATATTGTTACGGAAAACCTCGGATACCACACATTGCGTACAAGGCCGGTACCGAAAATGCTCACCGACCACCACAAAGAGCAAAGAATGTCCAGTGGACGTAGATAAGTGAAGTAGGTTTGTAGCTAACTAAAAGTGCCAATAAAATGTGTTTCATATGAGTATATTTTTTCCTGTGACTAAACGGGCTTTACTTTATGAACACGCCTCGTAGTTGTACGAGAATAAAGAACAGTAGATTTGTACATTTGTTCTTCATTTCTTGGAAGGCTCTAAATTTCCAGAACAATGCTGCAAAAGCTACAAATAGAGATCTTACTCATAGGTTTCTTTATTAGCGCGTGGTAATGAAAATCTGTGTGCCATTTCTTCCTCGTATATATTTTGTGAAGCAAGCTACCTATGCGAACAATGACCACCAATTTCAACAGTCACTGTGGCATGGGGTGAGTCATTTAGCCTTGGAGTGATGACATGAGATATCGGTACAGGTGTATATGATTCCACCTGGTGTGCGTGCGTGAGTGATTTTTTCCAAAACGACTTCGGCCGGACGACGAAAGCAAGAGGGCAGGTGGGAGGGGGAAGAGAGGGACAGGTGTCGCCGTCTAGTGCGAGATTGGAGAAATTTCCTGGCGTCATTGAAAAATCGGTTTGAATGGGGCGGGGGGGGGGGGGAAGTACACGTTTGAAGAAGATAAAAGAAGGTCGAATAAAAAAACCAAGGGAGCATGGACGTTTTGTGGGCGTGGTCGTACTTTCCGGAGCGAAAGCCAATCTTATGTTTATGATCGAGGAGAAACATACCCGTGCGGTTGTGCGAAGTCAAGTTGATTTCGCAGGATCTCGCTAAAATCCTCTTTAAATCCTCTATGGCTTAACGCTTACTACAAAATCGCACATTGAAACGCACGAAAAAGTGTAATGGCAAAGATATCAAGCGAAAAGGGGTGCTAAGAGTTCTGCTGCAATGGAGGACCACTGACAATTCTTGAGGAATCCTTACGTCTTACATCAACACAATAGCTCGCTAGCCAAAGCAAAGGAGGTGGTAGAACACCGACTATCCATCCTCATTTATTAGTTCGTATATGCAATGGAATGTATATTACCTCTTATAACCAAAACACACGTACATATACACGAGTACTTAAGGTAGGTAAATACAGATACATCATTAAATAGTTGATTGAGCCACCAAATGTTTGCCTTTTAATAAATATATTTGGGTTCCATTGTTTTAATGATTACGTATCGCGTGAGGAAATATGAGATTGTGCATACTTTTCGGACCACATAAACTCCGCACTTAAATTCACTTCCCAACATAAAGGAGCTACTTTTTATTTATTAAAATTACCTAAAAAGTCAATAGTATTTCACAAAATTTTCAGTTTACACTTCAAAATTTGGAAAGCCAAGCAGGGAGCTCACTTTTTGCGACCAAATTTGGTGAAGGTTCACCATTAGCTAAGTGAGAACTCGTACATGAGTTGAGCTCGCTTGGTATAACGTCACTGGCAAGATTCTTCATTGGTATTTTATCTTTCAGTTTAATATAATATTGGGACTATTTAAATATGGATATTGTAAACCTGGACGAATAAGTCATGCCTGTAAAATGCAATTCAGAGAGTATATTTGACTGAAAACTAGAATATCATCACATGATGGAGAGAGAGAGAGAGCAGCAAAATTTCCAAATAAACAGAACAGTTATGCTTTGATATGCGTGTTATGTAAATTCGAATTAGTGTTTCTATGTTACCACCAATTCACAGCCATGGAATTTCATAGGCGAGACCTAGTCAATGAATAAATCTCCTAGACTAATGGAAGACTATGGACAGTGTCAAATGGGATTAGACTTTTAGCATGCGTTCTAGGGTTGCATAGTGTTGCATGTAAAAACGTGTAGTTTAGTGTTAAATTAAACTTAAGAAATTAAAAATTATCTTTGCTTTCTACAGAAATAAAACTTTATTCGTCGACTAGTTTCGTTTACACTGTAACATCCTCAGGACTAGTGGTACAATGTACATTTTGTCTGAGTTTAAATTAATCTATCAAAATAAAATCGTGGAGCATACTTAATAGGATGATATTTTACCTTTTGTAGCTGATTAATAATTCAATTGAAGTGCCCCAAAATTTACGAGTGCGTTGACGTTACGTTTCGTATAAATGTCTACACTCTGATGATATATCCTGGGAAAAGCTACAAAATAATTTCAAATTAAAAACACCCAGTATCATTAAATTTGGCATTATTAAGCGTTTATCACATTATTAAATATTCGATAATGCTTTCCGAGCGTTGTAAGTACCCTCCATGAATAGCATAATCATCTTTTTCTCTTCAATTTGAATCGCCATACTGTTAAAAATTGGATTTTTGAATTAACGTAACATCAAAATGGAGTGTAGTACGAGAATTCTTTTCACCCTATTCCAGACTTTTTTCTAGAATTCTTTATTCTAGTTTTTAACTTTTCCTATTTGGAAAAAATAATATATTCCCGTTTTAGTGGGGCAATTAATATTTCCTCTAGATAAATCTATGTACTATCTACGTTATAAACATATACGCTAAAAAAAATATGTATATACAAATATATATATATATATATCTGCGGGTCGCGGTGGTCTAGCGGGTAGAGCGTTGGACTGCTGACCGGAGGGTCCCGGGTTCGATTCCCGGGTAAGGCACTTTGGCACCTGCAGCTCCACCCAAGCTAGTTGCTTTTTCGGGTACCAGATCTTCCTGGGAAACCATAACCGGCACAGGGAAAGGAACTGGCCCCCCAACCCTGATGTGTGAATATTCACACGCCGTATAGGGCATGGTACATGGGTGAGCTACCTCCTACTAAACCTACTAAACCGACCTTACTATGTTTATAGTATAGTATATATATATATATATATATATATATATATATATATATATATATATATATATATATATATATATATATATATATCTATGTTATATACATATATGCTATATATATATATGCTATATGCGTATGCTATATGCGATATATATATATATATATATATATCTATGTTATATACATATATGCTATATATGTATCTATGTTCAAGTCTGAATTGGGAAACCAGATGTCATAAAGTAGGCGAAGCGACCAGCGATTAGTGTTTTATTCTCCTACAAATCCGTATTAAGTGACAACACTGCCACAAACTAGTCTTCTCTTATTGGGAAAGATTACTTTTTTTCCACATCCTTATTCCTTTTGCGTATGAATATCAGCAACATTTCCCTCGATTAAATACGAGAACCGGTCAAACTAGTCCGTTCAAATAAAATGCGGTTTGGATTGACGTCACACCAGCCAAAACAGAGATGTTATCGTGAACTTAACGACGAAAATACAAGACATTTCACTAATATCAAAGCCCATTGGAGATTAAAGAAACCCGAAATTGTGAGTAACAAACAAGTAATTGAGATTAGCTTCAGACTTTTATATGGGAATGTTGTTTTATTCATGGTGTTGTTATATTAAAACAGCTATAATAGCACGTCAGTCAGGTATTATCATATGAAAAATATATCTCACATTCCAACTTCAAAATTGGAGTGTGCAGCTACGCTGCATCCTACCAGAGGAGCTAGATTTGTAAAACGTTGTTACCATAAACTTAGCAGCGTATCCAAAATATTAGAGCAACTAGGTTGACCACTCCCGGAGCGAAGGCTAAATTACAGATTAAACCTCTGGTACAAATTAGAAGAACGTCTCTTCAGCAGTGATATTGAAAATGTACTATTATTACCCCAATCGTACTGCGGTAGGAGAGATCATGACAATAAAGTAAGGGAGACTAAATATTTCATTTTTTTTACGAACGTTATGGGATCATAATAACATTGTCCGAACGCTGTAGAGTCAATTTCTGATAAAAATTAGTCTGGTTCAATTCACCCCCTGCCACACACCCTAGAGGTCCATTTCAAGGAACTAAAAAAAATAACCACGATCATTCTTGGGCTTATGATTCCGTTATCTAACGTAAACTTCTGCACAGCGTACTGGAAAGTAGTTAAGGAAGCCTGGATATAATTAAAGGAAAAAGACAAACATGTGACAATGACTCGTCGAAAGATGAGAACTGATGTTGGTTCGTGCATAGCGAACAGATTCGTCGCGACGTCGGAATTTGGGGGTTTAAATTCCCGTATTTATTCACTAAGGTGCCAATTTGGAGTTGACAATCGACACCGTCGGAGTGGCTGTATGATAGCTGAAATTCAAGAAATCCAAGTCACTGTTACGAAATGGTTTATATTTGATATGCAAACAGGAAGCCTTGAAGAGATGGTACAATAATTATTTCTTTCCAGATCTTTCATTGGTACGAACAATGAAAGATTTTTTACATTTCTATACAGATTTTGGAATTAAAGTTAACTACATAGAAATAGAGTGCCATATTCCGTTTGGCGATCATTTTGTTGGCGGAAATATTGTTTTATAATGCAGAAAATAGCTTCTTCGCAGCCCTGTTGGCGCCAGAAAATGTATTTATTGAGTCATATTTATTGATTTATGGCCACTTTTCTGATTTCATTCATCAGTTCATCGTTATCCGTTCTGAGCTAAATGTTTTGATGCAAGCTCTTTGAACTGTTCTTCTTGGTATTGAACAGTTTGTTATGAGAAGCTTCCTTACTTACACAATGAGTCCAGCACAGTGCTTTCAACACTTTTTGGGTCATATTGCACTGGACCTGCAGTCATCTACATCTACAAAATGCCCTGCAGACCGCTGCAAGGGCGTGTGGCGGGGGGTTTTAGGTCACCGCCCTAAAAAAGGAACAAAACCAACACATACAAGCAAATCCATGCCTACAGTGGTACATCCATTCATGCAAAAATCCTATCATTTTACACGAATGAAAATATATATCTACCTCATTTCATTCTACACGCATGCTATAACATATGCTATCACCTATCAAATAATTACACCTTAAGATGAAGTAAGAAATTTATCCTATATTTTTTTCTAGAATTTAGATAGAATTTGATAAGTAGAATGGCAAAATTCCACTACCACATGGACATACAACATGCAGCGGTCTCCTCCCAAAGGACGGAAGTAGAGAATGTGACCCAACGCTGTAGGTAGCGCGAGGATCCCCCCACGGAGAGAGACGAGGGACGGAAGGGGAAACTTAAAAACAGAAAAGGCAGCGCAAACAATACTGTAAAGAGAACTACAATTTTCAAAGACAATCTAATGAGGCCATGTGGAAAGAAAGGGTTTTGATAACAAAACACACGAGGTTTGTGGAAGTGATGATTAGAACTAATTGATTAGAACTAATTATTCCCAAGACGCTGAGGGTGGCAAGTGTGCATTAGTCTTACATGAATTATGACCACCTGGCTCTACCGAATGTGTGTCTCCTTGGTGCCTGTGTTTTCGTAACTTATTTAGTGTCTGTTACCGGTACTTCCGTATATATACATATGAGAATAATAAACCTCTTTTATTTTGTACCAAAAATTCCCCAGCATCAATTTAATTCTTCCCTAAAAGACTTTTATGATTTTTACTTGGTTGATTTAAAGATCTGGTAAGGGCTAATGTGATACATGTGTTAAAATATATTTGACATAAATATTTGTATTCATCTTTGCTTTAACTCCTGATCCCATTGCAGCTACTGCATATCACTAGTGTTCCCTAGCCGTCTAATTTATAGCGTCTTGAGAAAATATCACCTGCATATATTCAATTCGGTCTCTTTGATTTAGCCATACGCATCCAATAGTTAAGGCGATAAAATAATTTCTGGTCACAGCTTAGTTCTATGATGCAAATGTATTAATCAATAAAAACTCGAATATATATATATATATATATATATATATATATATATATATCTATAAAAACCATAAACACCGTAATCAACCCGAAGGTCGGTTTAGTAGGTGATGCTAGAGCTGACCCATGTACCTAGCCCGACGGCGTGTGAATATTCACACATCAGGGTAGGGGGGCCAGTTCCTTTCCCTGTGCAGGTTATGGTTTCCCAGAAAGATCTGGTACCCGAAAAATCAACTAGCTACGGGTGTCTGTGCCTTGACCGGGAATCGAACCTGGGACCCTCCGGTCAGTAGTCCAACGCTCTACCCACTAGACCACCGCGACCCGCATATATATATATATATATACTTTTATATATATATACTTATATATATATATATTAATTCACATAGAAATAGATATAAGGAAAAGAGAATAGGAGCTCACATAAAGGACGAACACAGGAGACGCGGGGAAGGCGGAATCAAGCAGACCACGATTGTGAAAATATTTCCTCGACCGGGACAGGTACAGAGTGTTGGAATTTATTTCCCCAGAAATAAATTAGCATAGTTTACAGTATTTTAGGTTTCAATAGAAACTTTTGAATCAAACACAAACATTGTTTAAACACTCTTAAAAGCCGCGCAGTCTGCCTAACTACTTATATTACTGTGGTTGAAACACTAATATTTTAAAAGACTTGTAAAATCCACACAGTCCATTAATCTAATTATACTGTATAGTATATCTGTTGATGACCGTGTCATCAGCAAGTAAAAGGATTTGCTAGTTTATTATAATGAATGTAATTGATTTTTTTTAGGTAATCTACCGGTTAAGGGAGGTTTTTGGATGGACACAACTATCAAATAAACATTTTGTGACTCCCCACCCAGCAAAATAATCTACATCAGGTCCCTCTTCATCTCGGTGTACTTCTTTCCTCCCTTCAACCCGTCCAACATCCCTATCCTGTTCCTACCCTTACCTCGCTTGCCCAACATTCTCCCCTCTATTACCCTCTTCAACATTCCACTACCGCTCAATACGCCTTTCATCCATTTTTCCTGCCTCCATAGGATTTCTCTCAACAAACCCCTCTCCTCCCCCACCATTTCTAGTACTTCCTCATTTGTTTTCCTTTCGGTCCATTTCACCTTCTCCATTCTTCTCCACACCCACATTTCAAAAGCCTCCAATCTACGTCTATCCTCCTGCTTCAGCGACCACGTTTCCGCGCCGTACATAGCTACGCTCCATATCAGAGTTTTTACGAGTCTTGTCTTAACACCCTACTCAACGTCCCCGTCATCAACTCCCTCCTCCTTGAGAAAGCCTCCTTGCCTAGCGCAATTCTTCTCCTTACGTCCCTACCACTTTGACCGTGTTGGTCCAAAACACTTCCGAGATATGTAAACTGTTCTACCTGCTCTATTTTTTCCCCGCCTATTTTAATATTTAGCTTAACCTTTTTCTTTCTGGAAAATCGCATAACCTTTGTTTTATTAATATTGATTTTCATCCCATATTTATCGCACTGAACCTCCAATTCACTCAACAATGCTTGCAACCCCTTGGCTGACTGAGCAACTTGGTCATCAGCAAACCTAACCGATTTTACGAATTCCCCTCCGACTTTCATTCCTACCTCCAGTTCTTCCATGCCTCTTTTATCATTTCCTCTACATATACCTTGAACAGTACCGGTGACAATGGGCAACCCTGCCTTACACCTCTTCCTAACACTGCCCATCCGGACTCTCCGTTCCCCACTCGCACCTGAGCAGTCTGAGACATGTACAGGTTGCGTATCAGTCTCGTGTCCCTCCAATCCATTCCTATTTTCTGCAATACACGCATTAATTTTTCCCAATTCACTCTATCAAACGCTTTTTCTAAATCTACAAAACAGGCAAAAACGTCCTGATTGTATTCTATATTCCTCTCGACTAGTGATCTCATTACTGCAATGGCATCACGCGTTCCTCTTCCTTTCCTGAACCCAAACTGATCATCCCCTAAGTAATCATTTGCCTTACTCTCTATCCTTTTGTTGATGATCCTGAGAATTACTTTAGCTGCGTGGGATATCAAACTTATTGTTCTGTAATCCTCACATGATATAGACTTTGCCTTTTTTGGAATAGGAACTAACACCGATCTCACAAAATCTTCCGGCCAGATTCCTTCCTCATAGATACTACGAATCAGTCCATATATGGCCTTCTTCCCACCTTTCCCTAACCATTTCAACATTTCTACAGGAATATTGTCCACCCCCACAGCCTTATTTGCTTTCATCTCCTTTAATGCCCTTTCTATTTCATCGTCGAGTATGCCTGGACCTAAGCTATCTTTTTCTACGTCATGTTCCTTTTCTATGTCTAACCTTGTCGGCCTCAGTTCTTTACCATACAGTGTTTCTATATATTCCTTCCATCTCTCTTGGATTTTTCCTGGTTCAACTATTATCTTACCCCACTTATCTTTAACTGTTAGCACAGATCTTGCCTTCTTACTTCCCGATAATAACTTAACCTTGCTCTATAGAGCACCAATTTCACCATTCTTCCGTAAACTTTCCATATCCTCGTATTGCGTTTTCCACCATTCTTCTTTTGCTTTGTTTGTGGCCCTTCTCAATTTATTGTTTAACTCTTTGTACTTCATTTTGCCTAACTCTGTGTTTACATTTTTCCATCTTCTTCTTTCATCCATCTTTGCAATCATCTCATCCGTTACCCATGGTTTCCTTATCCTTTTCCCGTTAACGGTTCCTATTGTGTCTTTAGCGGCTTCTAATATCCCTTTCTTGATACATTCCCATTTTTCTTCGATAGTACTCAGTTCTTTACCGTCATCCATCATTTTCTCTACAGCCTGCTGATACTCCTTCCTCGTTAATCCATTTACTGCTTCCAAATTCCATTTTCTCACCCGCCGCCCTTGCCTTATCTTCTTGAAACGAACATTACATTTCATAACAACTAAATTGTGGTCAGAGTCCGCATCCGCTCCTGGGAAACTGTGCGAATTTATCACACTGTTCCTAAACCTGTGCCTAACCATAATATAATCTAACTGATACCTTTCTGAGTCACCTGGCATTTTCCATGTATACCTACGCCTTTTGTGGTGTCTAAACCATGTGTTAGTGATGACTAACCCCTGTCTCCTGCAGAATTCAATTGCTTTCTCCCCGCGTTCATTCCTCGTGCCTAACCCATAGTCCCCCACCTCACGACCATCTCTTCCTTCTCCTACCGTTGCATTCCAATCCCCCATCAATATCAAATGTTTCCCTGCAGGAACACTCGCGATGATATCCTCTAACTCATCATACATCCTATCGACTTCTTCCTCCTTGTGGTTGCTCGGTGGCATGTATACCTGAATAATGACCAAGTTCGTCGGCTCTGCTTTAATCTCTACGAGTAAAATTCTATCTGTCGCTTGCTCTATGTTGACTACGCTTCTTCCTACCCCTTTATTTAAAATTACGGCAACCCCTCTTTGGCTCTCGTCCCCGCCGCTGTATATCACTCTATAATTGTCACTCCAGTAATCCCCGCTATCCTTCCATCTCACCTCGCAGAGGCCTAAAACATCTATATTACCTCTTTCCATCTCTCGCTTAATATTTTCTAATTTGCCTCTCCTCAACATTGTCCTGACGTTCCAGGTTCCTATTCTAACTACTTTCGCCTTCTTCTGAGTCTTCTGTCCTGCTGCAGTTATTTCTTCCCTGCAAGGGTTTCGTGGGATGACGACCGCGGAAGCCTTGCCACTCCCGCTGCCGGGCACGACACACGGCCTCTTGGGCCGAGTCCCGTAGTTGCCAGGACTCATATTATCTATAGTGCCCATCATTATTTTCTTGGGAATCATAATTGAGGTGGTTTCCCGTTGCCTTCCTCAATAGTGTTTTTAAGGTGACACCATCACTTAATGGCCGCCCCACTGGGGTCAGACGCCATTGCAGCCGCCTCACTGAGTAACAGACGCTGCATGGACTACCTTTCGTCTGGCTCCTAACCTTCGACCTATCTGGCATGGGTGACCCTTCCAGGAGTAATTATTTTTACTCCCGGCAGCACAGCTCTAGGGGTCATCGGAACACACAAGCCCTTCCACCACGACAAGGTTGTAGTCCATGGGAGGGGTAATTGATGTACATGATAAAAATTATGGGACCAATCACGCTTCCCTGTAGTTCCCCAAATGTTGTCAGGAAAAAAAATTACTTCTGTAAATTATTATTATTTTTTAGCATTTAGTAATAAAACCTCGAATTTATAGCTTTGTCATTAAAACCCTCGGTATATATTTTTTATATTATCAAATAGATTTGGTTAGGTTGGTGTGAGTAGAGCTCACACAGTACTGAGCGCTTTGGAAGTAAACGATGGTTGAAAGTACCCGCGTTGGCTCAAAGGAACGACAGGGCGTTCTGTCCTCAAAAAATCATCCAAATCGGACATAGGAGGTGAAGCCAAGAGAGACAGCACTCTGATTAGAATCAATTGGGTTGCTAGCAACTTAATAAATTATACAAATCTGAGTTGGATAAAATGAATTAACCGCTACAAGTACAGTAATGCGCATTAATTCATTCCGAGCGGTTCCTGTCAATTTTGAACCAACAGGAGTAACATCATGGCTGGAGCTCATAAGTCATGCTCAAAATGTACATGAAAAAAGTTAATATACGTCCTCTTTCTTGGAGAGGAATATAAATAGCAGGGATAACTAAAATCCCCCCCGGCGCTTTAATAAAAGGAAGTAGGTGGACATCTGCACGATCAACGGTTCCTTTCTGTTTGCAAACCGGTTGTCAGAAGTTAATATTTTCCAAAGGCTTGGATCGAGTCACTCGGGCTTTAGTGAACACTTCTCCTTGGACGAGAGGAGAGAAGGAAGGAAGTTTCCACCACTCTGTCTCTCTCGCTGTCTATCTCTTTTTCCAGATGGTGTTTTCTAATCCTCAATCAAGTTTGTAGGACGTATTGAAAGCTCAAGGAAACAAGTTTATGCTCTTAATTCGCACCCAAACTTTCCGCCTGAATCTTCACTCTTTGATTTTCCACGGGCGCCAAAAGTACATTCCGTCCTTTGCTCGTGTTTATTCCGGTCCCTTTTAAGGGCGTCTCCTAGTGATTTCCCTCGTAAACCCCCACCTCCCTGGTCTACCTACTTTGAGGCGGGGAGAGCGCGTCGACACATAGGGGGAGCCTTAAGCAAGCAGCAGTAGGGTCCTCCCCCTCCCTTGCCTTAAGTGTGTTTGCGCATCTCAAAAAGGCTAAAGGCAATCCCTCCCTACACACACCCCCCCTTAACCGCCCCCCAAAGCTTCAACCCTCATTCGAGTTTCAAATCCAACCTTCTCTCCTTCGCTCACCCCTTCCCAAACATGCCAACCCTCTCCTTCTGCCTCATTCTCCGGATGCCCCTGAGGAGAAGGGAGTGCACGAGGGTCGGCCAGTCGCGAGATAGAGTGAATGCTGTGATGCGTCGGAAAAACACTTTTTCGAGACACGCTAATTGTATGCCTACGGAGGAGCCTGAATAAACCCACGGTATCTCCTAGCAAACGGGCGACTCCTACGAAAACACTTGTTCTTTATGGCAGCATTGGAGTGAGAGGCTGTAGGGGAGGAGGAAAGAAGGTTCCCAGAAGAAAAATAAACATTCGTTCCTCGCCCGTGACTTGTCGAAAATTTTCTTCGGGTTGGAATTGAAACCGGTGGTGAAAGTCGTCTGTGGCAGGGCTTCCTTCCCACAATGCGTTCCAAAATTCACATGCACGTGAAAATTCTGTGAAATTCGAGTACTTTTCAGTCGTGGTAGTGGCTACTGCGTCCACGGTTAACTTTTTCACCGCAGACGGATTGCAATGAACGCAAATTTAGTCCAAATTACCGAACAGTAGGTAATTTTAAATGAGGAAACGAGTCCATTAAACTGATTATCCTCTTGGCCTAGCGTGCATTAACTGACCATAAATGTAATCATGAGACTGAAAATGTTTTCTGCAAACTTTTGATCCATTACAATTTTTCAAAACACTGAGTGGCACATTTTATAATCAAATAATTGCAGGGTGAATTTATTTTTCGAAGTCACTTAGGTCTCCATTTGCATAGTTTTTTTATGGGAAGACCTTTAATGTAAACTGTTGATTTTTTATGCTTATTTTTGCGAGCGTACAGGAATTCATTCCCTATTCATACATATTTTTTTAAATGTATTCTCCGACGCGGAAAATTTAATGCTGCTAATGGTCACAAATCTCGTTTCTGAAATAAATGCCATCATATTATAACGTTATCCCCCGTTTTGTTATAAATAAAACTCTTGAGAATAAAATCCCTCATTGCTAATGTAAATATATGCTGATTAATAAAAATTATAAAACAACAAAAATGGAATTCCATACTTTTGTGAATAATCAATCGCATCGTGTTTGAAGATACGAGGAATATTTACAGTCCGTTTGTCTTTGAGAGAGAGATTCAAATTAACTTAAACAGATAATTGGACTTAAATATGAATTTAAAAAGTGTATATGAGAATCTTCAAACTTAACGATGAAAATGAGATGCCCACGGAGATCAACCAAAGGGTAATGGAAGGTGAACAGGGCATACTTTGCAAATGTAACAATCCCCAAATCAACGTTACCATCAAGGAACACAGAAAAGAAGATCTACAAAACGCTTATTAGACCCGTGGTAACTTATGGAGTTGAAACATGGACATTAACAAGTCATGATGAGGAAACACTTAGAAAATTCGAATGGAAAATGTTAAGGAGAATCTATGGCCCAATTAGAGAAGGAGAGAGATGGAGAATTAGAATAAACATGGAGATAAATGAATTAATAGAAGGGAAGGACATAGTTAAATTTTAATGCAACCATTTCAGAGAGTAAAAATCATTCGCCTTGACCGGGATTCGAACCCGGATCCCTCGATATCCGGCCGAGTGCTTTAACCAATTAAGCTACCGAGACGTCCTCTTACACTCTGAAATTTTGGGGGCTTTAAAGGAACAAGATGTTATGACGAAATACCGTACATACAATGTAACAAGCATTAGTACGAATGCTTGTGACATTGTATGTACGGTATTTCGTCATAACATCTTGTTACTTTAAAGCCCCCAAAATTTCAGAGTGTAAGAGGACGTCTCGGTAGCTTAATTGGTTAAAGCACTCGGCCGGATATCGAGGGATCCGGGTTCGAATCCCGGTCAAGGCGAATGATTTTTACTCTCTGAAATGGCTGCATTATAATGCACACATAGCGGGTGACTCCGTTAAAGTTACTGTTACAGTTTCTTGAAAAATAGTTAGATTTGCCAAGTCACTGCGGCTGGCGTGGTTGGGGCATGTAGAAAGGATGGAAAATGACAGAATGCCCAAACTGATACTTAATAGCCAGATGGAAGGGGTCAGAAGAAGAGGTCGACCAAGGAAGAGATGGCTACAGGATGTGGAGGATGACTTGAAGGCAATGGGAGTTACAAGATGGAAGGAAAAAGCAAGAATAAGAACTGAATGGAGGCATATCATAGCCAAAATGGAGGCCGAGGCCCACACCGGGCTGTAGAGCTTCAGATGATGATGATGATATGGGATTCCTTGACTCGCAAACTACATTATGAATTTGACACATTTTCCGGAATGTGCTGAATGAAATGTGAATGTATTCTCACTGCTTATTATTGAAAATTAATGGGTACCAGTTTTGATCGATTGGCTAATTTGTTGAAGGACATCCTCAAGAAGCGTATGAAGATCAGAGAAATTATCAATTTTGAAATGTCCTTTCTGGAAGATTTCAATTTCGTGGACACGCGGCGAAGAGATTGAGTTTTAATGTTGGTATGAGCAAAACGGGAAAAGTAGGGAAAGAAAATATTCTATTGAAAATCAGTCCGATGGCGATATTTTTTTGTAAAATGAAATTGAACAAATCACGCTGCGTTTAAGAAATATCCCCGACTTAGATGGGACAGCTTCAACAATCCAGCATGCGCCATGCGAACAGTAATAGAATACTAACGGGGAAATAGTTCTAAAATTTGAACTGATTTTCTTTAGAGGCGCCACTGAAATATTTAAAAAAGAAATTCTCGAACGGTCACTTCTGATGATTAGATTTTGCGAAAATGTAAATTTTCTCCCTAAAGAAACACAACTCGGCATTGGAACCCATCGGGATAAATTGTTTTTTGTTCAGGTAATTTATAAAATTATAAGTAATTTTTAGATTCTTAAATATATTAACATGAAATACTTATTTAAACAGCATATGTCAATTTAAATTGTCGAATAACTCTATTTTCCTCATTAATATGTATAATATATGCTAAAAGTTGTTCTTTCATTTCGAAATTACGTGAAGGGGTAATAATAATGTGTGTATTTATTACACCAGCAGTATATCTGAGTGACTGAGTAATATGAATTAATTAGATTCTATATCCTCAAAGCGGCGAGAAAAAGGAAATATTGAAGTACTGATTTCATGTTGTTTACCTTTTATTCGATTGATAAATCGCTATTTGAATATCATTACTATCACGATTCATCCCTGAGGCTTCCCTGTATAAAAAGCGGAGTTTCTACATAGATATACGAGGTTTGTTAAAAAAAATCGCGATTTTTGCAGATTTTTTAATCCAATTTTGGAACAGGCAAAAATCGAAGACAAGCAAAACGGCTGTCAACAATTGACTGAATATTCAAAATGGCCGACATTTTTGTCATAAGTACCAACATAACGTCACAAAAAAATGGAAAATTAACTATACGTAACCCGTGGAAATTCAAAATTCGCGATACTTTTTGAAGAGACCTGCAATACTCATAACGGATATTATTTTAACTTTTCGTTTCATAACACTTGGGGTAGAAGTCTTCTTATCTTTTCTCGCTAGAAAATGGTACATTGATTCTATTCCTTTTCTATACATTGCTAATCAAAGACTATTAGCAATAGAATAGATTTGTATATCCGATACAATGGACGGTTGGTCAAACGAGTGTTTTGACTCACCAATGATGTGCTCAACCTTCATGGCAAATATAAACCCTCGTGGTTTGAGGTTATGTTTATCACTAGAAAAACGCCATTAGATAAATATCAACGACATACGACTATCATGAACTCAAAAAATAATCGACCGTAGTCAGGTATCTAGAATCTGTTTACCGACGAAATATTTTATAGAAAAAATAAAATTCTGCATTTATTATATACTACATAATATACTCATTAATAGAATCCAGCCTTAACAACTATAAAGTATCTCTCCAACTTTTTGTAACAGTATCATTTTTCTCTCGTTCCAAAAGTCATCCTTGGCAAATGAAATATGTTATTGGTTCATGAGTTTAATCCTTATTTGTAATCACTTTAATATTTCACAATACTTAAACAGTCAGTCGTGACGGTGGTCGGTATGGGCCGTCACGGCAGCCAGAGACGGCTTAGTGCGGTCGAATAAATAGCCTTGGAAGCCGGATGACATGTCTATTCCACGGCGGACGTTAATTTTTCGTGCGAGGCGGTGAGCGTTTCCCTGGGCGTGCCGCCGTCCGTGTCAAGAGCGATCGCTCTTGAAGCCACGAGCCCCTCACTTCCTTTGGCCAAGAGGGAGTGCAATGCACGTGTGCTGGGGCTTTTCCTCGAGAACTTCGCTTCCGATTCCCCCCCGCATGATTAATTGGACGGAAGTCCATCGACGTGAAAGGAAAGGCGAGGAAAGATTTAACATTTTTCACATTTGTTGTCGCAGGATTGGCTGGAAATCAACGAAACACATTCTGAATTATTTGATGTTTTCATTTGAATCTAGGGGAAACGTTAATGTGCTTCGAATTGCCGCATTGACGAGACTAACGATATTAATAACAATTAGTCAATTTACGACTTAGGTAATCCATGTTTATATTATTAATGCTATCTGATTACTCTATTTGATAAGATAATTAGTGAAGAAATTTTTATTATTGGACAATTTGGCAAAATTTGCTCAATTTGTATTTGCTCAAAAGTATTTGGTCAATCAGTTCTTGCAATTCACACCTATTACAATTGGCTTTCTTGACGTTGTTATATTGAAGTATCCTTTAAACTGATCTTTCCATTGCCTATATCAAAGGCAGGATTTTTAAAGAATGAAGCAGTAGTAATTGCCTGGCTTAACGAAAATTAAAATATGTGAATATTTAGCATTCAAAAGAAAATTTTATTTTTACGTGTAAAATGTTTTCAAAAATGCATTTTGGCATCGTATTTTCCATTCATTTTTAATTTCAGATCCCATAGAGTATCGTCTCCTCCTTCTTCCAATTTAGAGGTCACGGGTTCGATTACGGCTTGTGGGTTTTATTCCATCTTGGAAGTGTAGTTGTTTTTCATGTTAAAAAATCTGACATAAAGGTCAAAGAGGCAGTTTTCGGATTAAGACTAAGTAAATAAAATGGACTCGTATTTGCTTGGAAAGTAGCATATCATTTGCCTGTGTCTCGATGAAGACAGGAAGTGTGTTATTTCATCCTGAATATTAATATTATAATTCTGTTGGCATATGCTGCAAAAAAATCATTATGCTCAATTCTAGTTTACCTTTTTTTTCAATTTCGAACAGCATTGGCTATCTTCTGTGCTATTCCTTATCCCTTTAAGTATTACCGACGATGATTATTACGAATTTCGTTGTCGTAAAAAAGTGACCCGTACGAAATGAGTTCTTTATTAAACACATAACCGTTCCACCACCCCAAACCGTGCACGGTTGAATTAATAAAGGTAAAATTCGAGAAGAATCCAAAAGTATAAATGAAACAAATGGTTACGTTAATGACGCCGAGAAAATCGAAAAGAGGCAAGTCTTATCAGCAGAACGGGTTAGTGATGGAGAAATAAGAAAATAAGAAACGTACTCTCCCATGTTCCAAAAAATACGAGGGACTTTAGCGGTTTGGAGTAGGTCGTAATATGGATTGGAGGCAGTAGGGTTGTTGGAATACTAGAAGCAGGAGCCCAGGGGTCATCACCGGACTTGTGTATCACCCTATAAAGGGTTTACGGCCGCGTCCTCACCTCAATTCCATTCTTGCCCTCGCTTGCTCGCCTCCAGCCTGGGCTCGTCCTCCTCGGTTTAATTCAACCGAGTTCCGTGAGACGTTATTTACCTTGAAGTCGCTGTAAAAAGCTATGCCGGCGAACTCTTTACACTGAATCATAGGTACACTAGTTGCGAGTTTGATTGAAGGTTCAGTTGTGATTTCAGCTAGGATATTTATTGCCAGGAGTACGTGGGCATACTAAACGAGATTTCAAAATAGCTCAGTTCTTCAACACACACAGAATTGGAGTGAAATCTAATAATAAGAGAGATTAAACTCTATAACATGCCAATCATGGTAAATTTGAAAAATGAATCGAATTGGCTCCAGCTAAGTTTTAATAGCTTACTTGAAACAAATCTACCGTTATGCAATAGGTACATACTACCTATCCACGAATCAGTAAGTTTCATTTTTCAATCAGTGAGTTTCACTTTTTACTTTGCATGGGCATTTGGAACGATAACACAGACCAACAGTGTTTTTGGTGCCGGAGATTTTAATGTTGATTTAAAGAAAAATTGGGGTGCTGAATCCAATTATGACACTAGTTTTTTCCTATCAGCTATAGTTTTCAAGATATAGATATGTTGTTACTTACTTAAAAAAATCTTCTACATGATGATATGGGAATATTATATTAATAACACAGGCCAACAGTGGTTTTTGTGCCGGAGCTTTTAGTGCTGATTTAAAGAAAAATTGGGGTGCTGAATACAATTATGACACTAGTTTTTTCCTATCAGCTATAGTTTTCAAGTACATGATGATATGGGAATATTATATTAATAACACAGGCCAACAGTGGTTTTGGTGCCGGAGCTTTTAATGCTGATTTAAAGAACAATTGGGGTGCTGAATCCAATTATGACCCTAGTTTTTTCCTATCAGCTATAGTTTTCAAGATATAGATATGTTGTTACATACTTAAAAAAATCTTCTACATGATGATATGGGAATATTATATTAATAACACAGGCCAACAGTGGTTTTGGTGCCGGAGCTTTTAATGTTGATTTAAAGAACAATTGGGGTGCTGAATCCAATTATGACACTAGTTTTTTCCTATCAGCTATAGTTTTCAAGATTTAGATATGTTGTTACTTACGTAAAAAAATCTTCTACATGATGATATGGGAATATTATATTAATAATTATCTCATTGGCCTACAATATAGAAATATACATAAAACACTTTGACAGTTTATTGAAAATAAAAGGAACACCGCAGAGTGGTTATAAATTAGTATACTTATAGATTTATTTAACTTTGAAAATTATTTTCCGGAATATATCAACTATTGAAACAACTAATCGTAAGATGTGCCATATCTAAAAAAGTAGAGCTGTTAAATAAAAAAGGATTTCATATTTGGATTCAGCTCTACAAATATAGTTAAAATCATCACAAAGATTCCCGGCACCAAAAAAAAATTTTTTTTGTAGGCCTGTGTAATGTTTTAAAGAACCTCAAGAAATGCATGATTAGTAAAATGATTTTGATAGTTATGCTTTTAATTCATGCACATAGTTTAAAAAAATCTACACGCCCAGGTACAGATACGTATGAGGGTCTCACAGAGACTCATCTTAATCAAAAAGGTGTGACGAATGAACGCTTTTGTATTTTTGTGCTAATAGTTTGTAATAATAACTAACCCTAAGTTTGTTTTCTTTTGTTTTTTATTGCAAGCATGACCTGGTGTTAGTAAATGTGAATGGATTATTAAAATGAATTATTGAGCTAAATTATCTGATTTCGTTATTCTAGCAATTTACATTGCATCCAACATTTCCGCATTTTGTCATAATAATCAAGACTTAAAGAATGTTTCTTTAGGATAATAGCTGAACTTTTTGCTAATAAATACCTATGGTTTGTATTTAAGAATGGAAATAGGGAGCGCATTATAGCTCTGAGAACAATAGACGGGGTTGATGAACCTATGGCACACATGCCGAAAGTGGCACGCAGTGCAATTATTTTTAAACACAGGGCTGGAAGAGTGCTACGGGCAATTCTACGGTGATCACTCGATGGTTTGGCACGCAGTTTAAGAGTACACTCTTATTACGTAAGTAAATGCTGAAAATCCCAAAACGCAGTTGCATTTTGGCGGTATGAATGTAGTGAAAATTCAACTTCTTAAATAGGAAGAGTTGCCAATGATCTTAACAGCATTGAAAATGAAAATAATCGGCAAAACATTTCAACTTCATAATTACTCGTGACTTGTGGCTCCATTATGAAGAATCTTGCCCTTTCATAATTAAAATGGAATAACCTAATCTTCGCTAAAAAGTATAGTTGAAAATGTAACAATAATTAATATACCCCTGGGGGTTACGAGAGTAAACAGATTCTCCATTGTTTCTTCTACAGTCGAACGATTAATAATCCTTATTTTAAACTGGATGACATTGGCAATAAAAACAAAAGGTAGTCAGAGAGGAAAATGTATGAAAACCTTCGTACATAGACGCTGTCAAACCTCTTGATTCCACCTATAATCTTTCTCATTAAATGGCAGCCTTTCATTTAAGTATCAATCGCCTTCTAGTAGTTTCTAAGGAGAAACGTAAGTATGCATTAACTCCGCAACATCTAATACATTTCTAGTTAAAACGTATCTACTGATAATCTCATTGAAAAAATTTTCAACCATAAACTAAGTGATTTGAGATAAGTTTGACCACCTCCATACACTTGAGTTACCTCCCAAGCGATGTGGTAAAATTGACTTTGTCGACCTCTTATCATACAAGGTCACGAACGTTTTCACGAAGTATTTTCATCGGATTGCCCGTACACAATTCCTTCACCCTGGGAAAAATTATTTTGGCCTTCAAAGATAAGTCTAATCCCGTTAACTAGAATGGTGCCTATTGACTGAGCGTAAAACTCACATTTTTACGTACTTCCCAATAGATACGTCAAATTGGTAGATCTTAGCGCTTAAGAAATGTTCATGCATGACCTGTGTTATTTCTATATTTTTTTAATATAAGAAAGCCACTTCAGTGACAACATTCTGAAAGTGTTTCAAATTCATATGAAAAGTACAAAGTTGGAGTTCCTTAAACAGTTTGAGATTCAAGCAGCGCCTGTATCTGATATGTTCTCGTTTACTAAGCCTCCTTTTTAGACTCACCACCACTTTTCTTACCCTTCAACCCTACCCCTTGAACTTTTAATTATGCCCTCCCTCACTTTTATCCGCACTCGGATTTCCTCCATTCTCATCCTCTCCTTAGTTATGTCATTCCCCTACACTTTTGATCAACTGAGTCAGAAATTAACCAACTTACATTAATTTTAGTTTTTCCCCCTCAACATCCTTCCCTCCCACGTATTCATTCTTCACCATACACCTATACATTGGCTCCACGATTTAAGCTCTAGGTAACCTTTGAAAATGGGAGTTCTATCCTCACCGGTCAAACAAACCTTCGGGTTGATAACTACGTAAGGTGACGGTGGAATTTGAAAAAAATGACTTCTGAATGAGATGAAGTCTTGTTGTGGAGGTAAAAGGTTTTCTTTTGGATTTGATTGAGGTTTTTATTCACAAAATGTCACACTGTGATGACTAAAATTATTCGGTTTGCAAAAATATTATTTCAGTTTATGAATACCAAATTAAAATAACCATTTGAAGAGATAATCATTCACTTATACATTCTGCTCGATCAACTGCAAGATTTAGAACTCTCTAAAAATTCAGAAATCTGAATTCAGTATCTATACCAAAATCAACCATGTTACTATGCACTACGTGTATTACTATACTATGTTTTTGAAGCCCTTCGTCTGATGTGTGTACTTGGTATTAGTGCGCCATCTGACATACGCCATATCGGCTGCTTGGAGGGTGTTCTGTAGATGCGGAGAAATAAAATAATAATAACTCACTGATTTTATTACCTCGTCCAGAATGAAAAATACGAAATTTGTCATCAACATAAGCTATCCCGGTGCTGTAGCATAAGTCAGCTGAACACTTTCCATGATCGCGGTATAATGTTATGCATTTGCAGGGAAGAGCATTGATATTCACAAAAAAGAGCATGAAAAACATTTTTGGCGATACTCAATATGGCCGCCTTCGTTTACACACCTGCCTAAGAGAAAAAATGCAATATAATTAATTATATCATTTACACACATTGAAGAGAAAATGACAAATCATATAAATTTAAATTTAAAAAATGTTAAAAATGAATCAATGACAAACGAATAGCCGAGAATGCAAACTTGATTGGTACTGAACTGATTGGTTAGGGGGGGGGGGAGTTACAAGGAAGGGGGAAGATGGGGAACACGCACTTGGTCACTTGGATGTGTTTGGGAAACGTGACCCACATGTACCTCAATCACACACAACAAAGCAAAATTAATAAATAATAAAACAAACTTACAACCTCTCGATCACTAGGATGTATTAAGGAATAACAGTCACTCTCGTGAATCGCATTCACACTCACACTCAGGGTTTTCAAGGATATCTTCTATTCCAGTGACTCGTTGTGCTTAAACAGGAATGAAAAACAAATTGAAATAAAGATGGAAAAGAAAAAGGCCCAAGCTCACGTTCGCAATCACTCGGGTGTGTTAGGCATTTGTGAATCGCACACACTCACTCGTTTAGGGTTTGCAAGGATTCCTCCTTTGCCAGTGGTCCGTCAATTACATAGATAATACACTACAAAATGCGCAATACAAAATTATAAAAAGGATGTACGCACATTTCCGTTCATTTACGCAATCACTCGGGTTTGTTCGGCAACAGGGACCTTTGCGATTCATAAGTACTCGCTCTTTCAAGCTTTACAAGGATTTCTCCTATGTTATTGATCCGTCAAACACACAAGAATGACAAAACGAAACAGAAAGGGCTTACGTAAACGCGCAACCATTCAATCACTCGGGTATATTAGACCTTAGTGAATCACACACACTCACTCGTTTAGGGTTTGCAAGGACGGGTCTCTGGCATAGGAAGAATCCTTGCAAACCCTAAACGAGTGAGTTTGTGCGATTCACAAATATCTAACACATCCAAGTGATTGAGTGATTGCGAACGTGTGCTAGGGCCTTTTTCTTTTTGATTTTTATTTCAATTTCTTTTTCATTCCTGTTTAAGCACAACGGGTCCCTGGAATAGGAGATATCCTTGCAAATCTTGAGCGTGTGTTTGTTAATGTGATTAACGAGAGTGACTGTTATTCCTTAACACACCCTAGTGATAGAGAGGTTTGTTTTGTAAGTTTGTTTTATTTTTCACTATTAATATTGCTCTTTTGTGTGTGTGATTGAGGTATAAGTGGGTCACTCTTTCCCAAACACACCCAAGTGACCTAGTGTGACTACTGACCCTATCTTTGCCCTTACTCCTAACTTTCTTTTATCCTCCCACCTTTAAACAAACCTGGTGCCAATCAAGTTTACGGCCTCAACTCTTTCGTTTTTCACAGCCGATATAATGATTTCGTAGTTTCCTCGGATGAGGAGGTTATCGAGTGTACTTGTTGGCTTTGTCTAGCCTAATGAAGTTTATCTCTTGCCCGTTCATATTCCGTTCTTTTTCCCCTAGAAATAAACCAAAAATATATTAAATTTGTACTCAAATTGCTATCCATTAAAAAATGCAAAATAATAATTAAACAAACTGAAAAATTATAGTTGAAAACGTTACAATTATCCTTCTTGTCCACCGATATTATTCGATCTCCCTACTCAATAAAATTGTCTCAGTTTCCCATTTCTTTGCCTCGTGTCATAGCAACTCCATTTCTATGAAGCTCGTATCGAGTTAATTACGTCTACACCTGTACAGTACATACTATACAGGCACATGTGGCGGGTTGCGTTACGGCATCAACTATGCCTTTAAAATATTAGTTCATGCATACATTTGAATATATTTGAGTTAGCTAATATACAACAAACACCCGCTCACCTAGACTCAGTTTTTCTGCTCGTTAATTCAGATAATTTTCTTTTTTCTCGCAGAGGACGTTCCTTAGTGTTTAGCGACGAATACTTAAGGGAAAAATCTTCTCCTGTATTGACAGGAGTCCTGTTCAATGGTCATTCCTCTTAACGGCCATTTTTTGTACCGTCGATGGTTGTTATAAATGGGTTTCCCTGTAGTTGCAAAAAGTTGTTTACTAATAATTAAATGAAAAAATGCGAGATTCGTATTCAAAAAGAAGATATTTATTAGAATATAATAAAATGATAGGCATGTTGAACTGAATAGAGGCTGGTAGAAAGTATGCAGAATTCCAGAACAGTTCTAAGTAGTTTGTGATGTCAGGTTGTGTCTTGTTTAGACAAAGCTAAGCAATGTGGTCATTTTCATTCTTTCTCATTTCAAAAAACTCCCTTTAACCTTAGCATATGGACAAATTAATTGCATCTAACAATAAAAAAACACAATTTTTTATTTTACCTCAATGATGTCGAATCACACCTTGCCACATACCCTAGCGTTATCTCGCAATTTGTTATGTGATGGTGGTGTATTTAGTCCCTAGTTTATTTGGGTTTCTGTCTCTTGCTGTTCTCGGATCCTCAAGATTGCAGTTTCTCCCGAGCTTTACGCACATCTTATCTGAAGTTTGCAAAATCAGCAGGCCTTAATCTCTTTCTCATGAGACTAATCATAAGGGATTCACTCGAGGTCGGTTCAAACCCGCTCGCGAGCCTTTCATTCCGCGGGAGTATCACGGGAAATAATAGACACTTCGGGCACGCGATCTCGTCCCCTACCCTGTCCTCTTTCATGGTCTTGCCGTAGGGGTGGCCATAACAATCTGGTAAGGGGTGGAGAGAGGTTCCTATCCGCTGACTTCCGATGGTGTTCCCATAACGTGGTACCGTTGGCCCGCGATGCATTAAGCGAGAGATTTAATGGCGAGCGGGATATTTTCTGCAATTGAGCCGCCGTTTCCCAGACGACCCGTAACTAGCGCTGCCAATCCTTTGATTAAAATCTTTACGGCCAGCGGAGCAGCGTGCATAGAGGGCCGCTGGCGATTATAATTTACAGCCGTCCGGGCCCGCGTGCAGTCGTTAGCCAGGACCCGATGTGTAAGAGGGGGGTGGGGGGCGGGAGGATTAACATAATCTCGCGGCACTTAATATCCCAGTTTAAATCGTGCCATTTTAATTTTTAGTGGTCCAAGGGGAACAGACCGAATGGTCTATCTTTTGGGGATTTTTTTTGGATAAAAAAAAGGGCAAACAAATTGGTCGTAACTACGATGGAATTATCGGACGCGTACACGTTCCCCCGTGAACATTTACGATACGAAGCGGTAATAAAACAGCACTGCGGATCTATTGGATGGAAAATAGCTCGGATTTGTTAATAAAATGATGGTTCTGTAATCTCTAATCCGTGAAAACTGGTAATAGTAAAATGAATTATTGCCTCAATACTTTTAACGGGCAGAGTTTTGCCTTAAAATCCCAGTTTAATGTATTTTTCGGAACGATTTTAATGCCATTATTAAGTGCTAGAAGGGAAAAAATATTTATTGGTGATAATTTTTTTGCTTTGCTTTTGAAACTACATTGAGAATAATATATGCACCAAATTATTAATAAATCTTAGCCATTCCTCTTATTATTATATTTGGTTTAATATTCTTCTTAAGAAATTTTGGATAGTACGTTATAGTATATCTTAATTTTATATGGTTCTTTACACATAAATTAAATCAATTTTCCAAATTATTTGTGAATAATTTAAAGGGATATTTCTCCCTATTTTTGAACGTGATTAAAGTCTTGATTTAAAATGAGAGGTAAATGTTAATGAAAATATCAAATTATTCATTTGGCCCCAAAAAATTTCTTTTAGACTGAAATGTTCGCAGTTTTAACACAGCAAAATGAGGAAACAAATGTTATTCATTTACAAGTATGATCTTTAATCAATATAAAAAATCTAATTTTATTAGTTACAACTGTAATCCCTTCTATGGACTACAACCTTGTTGTGGTGGAAGGACTTGTGCGTTCCGATAACCCCTAGAGCTGGGCTGGCGGGAGTAATAATAATTACTCCTGGAAGGGTCACCCATGCCAGATAGGTCGAAGGTTAGGAGCCAGACGAAAGGTAGTCCACGCAGCGTCTGTTCCACAGTGAGGCGGCTGCAAAGGCGTCTGACCCCAGTGGGGCGGCCATTAAGTGATGGTGTCACGTTCAAAACACTATCGAGGAAGGCAACGGGAAACCACCTCAATTATTATTCCGATGAAAAATGATGGACGCAAAACCTGATCTAGATTAGGCTGCTGGATTGGGTTTTGTTTGGAGTTACTAAATGTTTATTTGATAGTTGTGTCCATCCAAAAACCTACCTTAACCGGTAGATTACCTAATAATAATAGGTAAATTGATACAATTGTAATGTTAACCAGCATATGTTGAACCAAAATATTAAACATTTCTATATTTTTTAAAAATAACGTGAACGATACTGACGTCCTAGTTATCCGAAGGCGCCTCTAATATATTTTCTACGCACTATCCCACTAGATACCGCAAGGGCCTGTCGCTGAGGGGGCCTATCGGAGTGTCAGTCATTGATATATAAATTTGAACTGGGATATAAATACATTTTTTCATATAAATAAACAAACGAACATGCCTGTATGCCGTACATCATTAAATTGGCGCGTTTAATTAAATTTTTAAGTTTTGATTTCTGTATTGAGACTCTGCCAATCCATACCAGATTCTTTTTGGGTCCTTATTTCTCTGTGACTCATCCTGTATCCCAAAAACAATCAGAAGTTAATGATGGCATCGGAACTAAGCATCATAACTTAGTATATGAAAAACATTAGGGCATCCAATAATTATTTGATTCCTGTTGAAAACATTTACTTTTTTCATTTTCTCAAGATATCCCAACTATTCCAAAAGCACTCCTCAGATACCATCGATGGGTTAAGTATTTGTTGATCGGGAGAGAAAGAGTCTTAAATGGCAACATCTTCCCGATTGCACTTTGCGAGTTTAGCATGCCTTTAAGTGAAATGGTAGTAGCCATACGGCACCAAACAGACGCGAACGATGATCTGAATATAAATGAGCCTAAATGCACAGTGCTTTCTCATTTAATATTACTTGTCTCATCTCGTAGAATGATACTTCAGGTGATGTCCCGCTTCGTCTTCTTGTTAAATAGCGTCACAATTCTAATACCTATTACTGTTTAATCACAGTATCTGCTAAATATATGGAAACCAATTACAATTGTATTTTACATATTAGCTACATTGAATACCTTGAAACTTGCTAAGAAATCAAATAATTACAACCTATAGGACAAAATACATTATTAAATTAGTGAAAACCAATTTTTTCTCTGATTTGGATCTTAATACTAGAAAATATTATTAATAATATATTATGTATAATATTATATTCATGTCATAATATATAATTTAAATATACAAGGAACGTAGCTACGGTCGTGAATCAATGTAAACAAAAGAACAAAAGTTAAAAAACACCGGGGCCGTAAAATCAAGTTTGTGGTCCCGGTATTTTTTATTTTTTGTTTACATGTTATATAATGTTAATAATATCACATTAAGAACACAAAAAATGGCCCATCTTAGAAAAGACAACTTAATTTGATTTTTCCAACGATCTGTTTTATTCAATAATTGTTTAATCTTAAACTTCTCCGAGGTTGACATCACTTTACGTCCAACACCATTGACGTATGACCACAGAGGAAAACAAAGCATGCCACTAACAGAAGCTATAGATAGAAATACCGAGTTGGACATTGTACACTTACTTAGTTGACACAACGCTACGGTAATCGTGGACAGATATGCAGCTTGAGAGAGGGAGGGGTGAGAGAAGTCTCTATGGAATGGAGATGAGATTTTGGGGGAAGTATCGCGGGAATCGCAAAAGGACATAAGGCACTAAGGGGATCTGCAAAATGAATCGATAGAGGAATGCAGAGAATCCGTTTTCTTTGGCGTGCAATCTCTGCTCTAGAGATATTCCAATCCGTCGTACAAGCAAACTGTTCCCACCTTCTGATCACATTTGTGAATAATTGTGAGACGTGTTTATATACAGCTATGGTGCATGTATTTCCGTGGAAAAATGCGTGAAATAGTGCCAAGAACTTGCGTATAACTATTTTATTTTTAGTAGGACGTGTTTAACAATCTTATGAAAGTATATATAGGTAAACAGCTATGATAAACAATCATTGAAATCTATTCAATATATGTGCTTATTCATTTACGATAATCCCATCTTTTTATTAAAATTCAATTGATTTTTATAGGGGTCCATTTGAGATTTTTGAAATTTGGGTGTGGAGAAGGGTAGATAAGGTGAAATGGATCGAAAGTATTACAAACGAAAAAGTGATAAACAGGCAAGTTTGGCGGGAAAGAGGTGGCGAAAATTGATGATGAAAATCCAAAGGAGGCTTGTGACCTACTTCTACCCCGAAGGGTTGAGTTTCAGCAGAGTTGAATATCAGCGTGTGACTTGAAAGGAGAATGCTGTAATTTCTCGGTCTTACTGCAGAATTCTGCGTGGAACAAGGAAGGAAAATAAATAACGGTTCCGTGGAAAAATTTGCGGAGGTATTTTTCATTGATGGTCCCATTCCTGCGATACATTTCAGTCTGGAGTGCGGTCCTCTATGCTTACAGAGTAGGCTACGACTAGCTACGACTCTCAAGTTTCAGTGGAAAAGTTTCGAGGTAGGCATCTCTAAGTGCCAATATTTTTGGTACTTCTTTAGGATATATGGCTTCAGCTTACATTTAAGAAGCTTCTTTTTCAAGAATTACCTCAAGAGAACTTGAAATATGCAGCAATTCACAGCAGCATGAAAAACTATCCGAAAGAACGATTTTACTTGCGAAGTTTCCTGCATATATGTTACAGGTATACGTGTATATTCATGCACGGTGTAGTTTGTTGCATGTTTCCAAAGTCAAAACAACTCAGAGGCAACCAATGAAGTGTTAAATGACATTAATATTGCATTAAATTCATAAGAATGACTTATTTGACGACGTGCGTCCTGGTATATATTATTATGAGAGCATTGTGCAAAATATACTATTCCACGTGAAACTGAAAACTGAACTAGTATTGACCTAATTTTATCGGATTTTTTTCCAATTTTCTGCACTCCTAAAAACCTTTAATAGAAACTTAGAAATATAAATGTGTTCTAAGATTTATTATGTTTTTCGAGGTATTTCGGTTTAAACCTCACACCACTCACGTCGCAGTAATCAATTCATGAGATAATTTTGAGTTTTTATGACGTTAGTAACATTTTGTTCATTCATCAATTAAGTATTATCTTTTTTTTCAAAATAGTGCAATAATTTATATTTTAAATATGTTATTTATACGTTATATATTTTTGCCATTCATATACCAACCTAATATGCTAACAAATCTCCAGTCACGACTTGAGTGTTATTGAGGAGACATTTTGGGATGTCAGTAAGCTTTTCCCAGCCATAAATTATTTTACTAGAAGAGGATTTTTTAGTCTAGGTTAAAATTAAGGGTTTTGTTGCTGTTATTAAGAATAGTCACTATACTTGGACTTGAATTCAGCAAAATTCTAGTGTAGTTCAGGCGTATTATCGAAATTACGCTCTAAATGGTTAATTGAAATTAAAAAATTACCTTTTCTGCCTAAAAAAGTAAATTATATATATATATATATATATATATATATATATATATATATATATATATATATGGTACCAAATATATTAATAAAACAAGGGTTATGCGATATATATGATCAAATATAACTTCGCTAAACTAATACTAGAGAAGTTGATTAAATCTCGTCATACTTCTTCCTCATTTCCGTCAGTGCATATATACGAAGTACTTCCTCATTTGTTTTCCTTTCGGTCCATTTCACTTTCTCCATTCTTCTCCAAACCCATATTTTAGAAGCCTCCAATCTGCGTCTATCATCCTGCTTCAGCGACCACGTTTCCGCGCCGTGCCGCCGCGCCGGCTGCGCTCCATATCAGAGTTTTTGCGAGTCTTGTCTTAGCCTCCCAACTAGCGTCCCCGTCATCCACTCCCTCCTCCTTGAGAGGGCCTCTTTGTCTTGCGTAATTCTTCTCCTGACCTCCCTACTACTTTGACCATATTGGTCCAGGACGCTTCCGAGATGCGTGGGCTGCTCTACCTGCTCTATTTTTCCCCGCCTATTTTAGTGTTTGGCTTGGCCTTTTTCTTTCTGGAGAGTCGCATAACCTTTGTTTTATTAATATTGATTCTCATCCCATATTTATCGCACTGAATCTCCTATTCACTCAGCAATGCTTGCACCCCCTGGGCTGACCGACAACTAAAGCTTGGTCATCAGCAAACCTAAATGATTTTACAAATTATCCGCCGACTTTCATTCCTACCTCCAGTTCTTCCCATGCCTCGTTAATCATTTCCTCCACATATGTGTTGAACAGCACAGGTGATAATGGGCACCGATTCAATTGCACCTCTTCCTATCAGTGCCCACCCGGACTCTCCGGTCCCCATTCGCACCTGAGCAGTCTGAGACATGTGCAGGTTGCGGATTAGCCTCCTGGATACATATATATATATATATATTAATAAAATATATATAATATATATTAATAAAACAAGGGTTATGCGATTTTCCCGAGAGAGAAGGGCTAGGCTAAATATTGGAATGGGCGGGGAAAGAATGGAGCAGGTGGAGCAGTTTGCGTGTCTCGGAAGTGTTTTGGACCAGTAGGGTCAAAGTGGTGGGGACGTAGGGAGAGGAATTGCGCTGGGCAGGGAGGCTTTCTCAAGGAGGAGGGAGTTGATGACGGGGACGTTGAGTGGGGATCCTATGTTGAGAGAGATCCTATGGAGGCAGGAAAAATGGATGAAAGGCGTATTGAGCGGTAGTGGAATGTTGAAGAAGGTAATAGAGGGGAGAATGTTGAGCAAGTGAGGTAAGGGCAGGAACAGGATAGGGATGTTGGACGGGATGAAGGGAGGAAAGAAGTACACCGAGATGAAGAGGGACCTGATATAGATTAGTTTGATAGGTGGGGAGTCACAAAATGTTTATTTGATAGTTGTGTCCATCCAAAAACCTACCTTAAACGGTAGATTACCTAATAATAATATGGTACCAGTGCCTTGTGTGCTTTCAACTGAGTTGTAGTCTTAAGTTTAAGTGAACGATTAATTTTTTATAGAATGGAAACATTAACCTCCCGTGGTTCATTTCTGCTGCAAGCATTCAAATCTCTCTCGTGAAATTTATTCCGTACTTCGCTTGTACACAGGTGCCCACAGGAGGGTGGATTATCGGACAGAGGAGAGCCTGGCTCAAATCGTGAGCCTGAAAGCTCCCAATCCAAGAAAGACCTATCAATTCCAGATTTGAGGTCATATTCGACCCATCACTACTCACACTTTTGCGATATTTCGGGAGTCCCACTCAAATCTATACTGGACAAAGATGAAAGTCACTGGGACCACCAAAATATCTTTCAAATTATTCTTTTGTGAACGGGAATGTAATGGAAACAATTTACTATGCCTTATTGTTGAAGGTAATTCGATCATATATATTTATCAGTTTACCTTTTCATTTCTTTGTTTACTTATTTATATAATTTAGCAACAAACGAGTAGAAAAACTAAACTCAAAAAACATTAACTATAACAGGAGCAAAGGTATTAACCAAAAAGTTTATTAAACACTACATGATATACGTATGCTGAAGATGCCACGAGAGTAACTATTGTTCTTCTTCTAATTACTGTTCTTATGACCGTTGTTCTCTAACATCTCGTTCTTTTAAGCTCCATATTTAAATTTTCGGATTATAGAAGACGCTTTGTTTGCTTAACTGCCGAATGAACTCAGACAGTACTTTAGCCAGGCTCGGGACTCAGGTATCGATGAATCCGGGTTCGAATCCCCATTGAAGCGAATGATTTCAATAATTTGCAATTCTTTCCTTGTTAAGGGAATAAGCGGATTACTCCATTAAATATTACTGTCGCGGGATAATCCGCAGTCTCTTGTAATTTGACAAACGTAAAACACCCTTAGTGTTTATTGTTGGCTTTAACTTCTTGGACTCTGGCGCAACGCGGACGACTCTGAAATGTGATGTTTTATGCTCGGTATTTCGTCTTGGCATCTTGTTCCTTTAAAGGGCCATATATTTCGAAGTTTAAGAGGATACTTCGGTAGCTTAACTAGCTAAGGTACTTGGCCAGACATCGTGGCCGGATCCGCGTTCGAGTTCCGGTCAAAGTGAATGATTTTTTTACATTTTCAATTTATTGCATTGTACCAGCTGATTTTTTGCCCGAATAATATAAGTAGGATCCAGTAAATTGTGGCAAGGAACCAAAAGAAGTCTTTCTTTTAAACTAATACTCTATGGAAACTAATAATAGGCAACGATCAAAAGCAGCTGAAAGAGGATTTACTGGTGTTGGAGATGAAATTCCTGACAGAAGAAAATCAATGCATAGTATTAGTTGAAAATCACAAATGAAGATATTAGAGAGTAAATTTACATTAAAAGCATCAATGATGATAAATCCAAGGATGTAGGGTGGAGAAGCCGATCTTCCGCCTTAGGCTAATCTTAACGAAAGGCACAAAGGGGTCCGAAGTTTAACGTCCCATCCGACGGACGGCGTACTAGCTCAAAGTACTTTCCACAAAATACCTCAAGTAGGGATTGGATAACCACTGAAAATATAAAAAAAACTGTCTCCATGATTCGAATTCGGGCCCTTTTGGTGGGAAGCCAGTTCGTTAGTCACCGCACCATCCCGATCTTTAATCCGTCTATTTATGTCCAATCCTACTCACTTTTATTTTTTCCCGTTTGTTTTTTTGGGCTTTCGTTTGGACGTAATTAATAATTTTGACAAAACCTAAGTTTTTCTTGAAATATATTGCCATGACTTCAAACCCGTGTTTCCCGGGTGGTGAAAGTAGACAATGGATATTAAATGTTAAAATTATGTGTATGTGAAATGGAGAGTGAATCATATCTTCGATATAATAGCGCAAATGCTATTGATACCAAGTTCTCTTTGTTTGACTTGACTTACTTCTGAACATAAGACACTGTCTCAGGCGTGACTTGGTGGAAGTCTTTCATAATAAATGAACGCACTTTGCAGCTTCCCACATGAATATTTATTTGGCACAACCATGGTTTCGTTGCAAGACAACATCGTAGATGTTCGTCTGGCTACGCAGTGTTCGCCCAACAATTACTTTTATTCAAGTTAGGTTTCGTAACGTCGTTAGATGAACTTAGCATATAAAAATGTGGCCATGGGGGAGTGAGGGTGAGGGGGTTGAATGATGGGGGGGAATAGACAAAGGAGGAAGGTGGGGCTCCGAGCCGTGGACACGAAATCACAATTCGACATGAGACGTGAGCAGATCAAATAAACAGTGCGTGCAGCGCGTTTAATCATCCAACATTTCCCCTCGACTGCTCTTCCTCATCGCAAATTGACTCGCCATCCCTTAATTTGCTGGCCTCGACGAATACGATATCGTCCGCTCGGATTTCCCTTGCTACCCGGGCCCCAATTCACTTCATGCCCCCGGAGTACAAAGGTCTCCTTTCCGATGATGGAAGAACTCAGTGGGTCCCCCCGGTGCGACATCAATCGGTGGTGAACTCGGAGCAATCAACTCCACCCACTCAGGAGTCCCGATGAAGGGATCAATCCGGGTGGAGGATTCTTTTTGTTCTGCGCCGAGTGGAAAAGTAAAACGCGGTCACGTTGAGAAGGGGAGGAGGAGTAGGGAAAGAGAGCCCCTTTTGACGCTCCGTTGGTTCCCCTTTCCCCGTTCCCGCTTTGCCCGAAACCATTCAAAAGCCGCCGGGCGCGCGCCCCTCCAGCTAACGCATTCAACCCCGCGGACCATCTCCCCTCCCAAACAAGGATTCTACCTGCCGGGAAGTGAATAGCTCTCACGACACATGATTTCCTTTCCATCAAGCAGAGTGGAATTAGAATTTTTCGTTCGCGTATATATATGTATATCGAGGGGACCAAAGCGTATCCTCAAACTAGTAGGGGACCTTTGCCAGTGTTTTTATTTTTTATTACTGATCCTGTCATTTGAGACGACCTCCCAGGATCGTCGCCGCCCAGGTAATTATCTTCTGAGCGCATTTATTCATGAGGAGAAAAAATCCACGTTTCGAGAATCCTATAATTGGATTCTATAATTCATTGGTTCCCTTTTATTTCCGAGTGATGTTTCAGTATGGAGTCGGGGTTGCTTATCGGAGGGGAATTTCAAAATGTCTCTCTACGCGCTCTTTCATCCAATTGGTCTTCGCTAATTAGTATATCTATGATCCATTTTTTATGGTACATCATCTAAAATTACATTTCCATCCGGGATATTATGGCATTCATCAAGGCCTCTCAAGGACTTTGCTATCAAAGTGAATACAAAGATATAATTAGTTTCCTAAAAACCTATTACTTAGGAAAAATTCCTGTCATGAGCACACGACATCAATGCGCGCTTAAGATATGTTTGGGTGCACAAAATAAATTTAACTGTGTATTTCTAATTTTAAAAATGATTATTATTAGGTAATCTACCGGTTAATGTATGTTTTTGGATGGACACAACCATCAAATAAACTTTTTGTAACTCCAAACAAAACAAAACTCAATCGAGCAACCTAATCTACATCAGGTCCCTCTTCATCTCTGTGTATTTCTTTCCTCCCTTCATCCCGTCCAACATCCCTATCCTGTTCCTGCCCTTTCCTCGTTTGACTAACATTCTCCCCTCTATCACAGTCTTCAACATCCCACTGCCGTTCATCCATTTTTCCTGTCTCCATACGATTTCTCTTAACAAACCCCTCTCCTCGCCCAGGCGTCAGAGAAGCCAGGAAGCTCAAACAATCTAAAATGGGAGGGTCCTTTTACGTGTTACCTATTTTTAAATTTTTGTTCTATTATGCCGTCCAAATGATATATGTATAAATATATATATATATATATATATATATATATATATATATATATATATATATATATATATATATATATATATATATATATATATAATTCACTAAATAGTCATAGCAAACACAGAAACTAAAACATATAAAAGAGGGACTCACTAGTTCTCGAATTTTCGGTGGTGCAACCACCTTTCTCAAGAGGAATTAGGAACAGACTACTACAGATCTGTTCCTAAGTCCTCTTGAGAAAGGTGGCTGCACCACCAAAAATTCGAGAACTAGTGAGTCCCTCTTTTATATGTTTTAGTTTCTGTGTTTGCTATGACTATTTAGTGAATTTTATTGTGCACGTTCGTGGCTTTTCCAAGAAAGTGACTATATATATATATATATATATATATATATATATGCATGTATATATTATATATATATATATATATATGTATGTATGTATATGCGTAGGTGTGTGCACACACTATATATAAAATAAGTGTGTGCAGACAAATACACAGAATCCTTTCTGTGGAAGAATCTATTACCTTCTTCAACATCCCACTGCCGCCCAATACGCCTTTCATCCATTTTTCCTGCCTTCATAGGATTTCTCCCAACCACCCCCTCTCCTCACCCACCATCCCTAGTATTTCCTCATTTTGAAAAACTATTATAAATGGAATAATAATACATATAATACTCCAGTTTCTTTAGGGCAATAAAGGTAATGCTGAAATATGATTTTCATGAGCCTGAAAGATACCAGACACAGATAACCAATATCTGAAATAAATTTTTCTGTCCTTAGTTTAAAGATCAAAACTTGATCATTTTCCAGTAATAGAAGTCATACACAGTTACAAGAGCATTAAAGAAATGTCTATATTTTTACATAAGCATACTTTATGAACGTATGTAAGTAATTGATTGGTTAATATAAAAAGGTAATATTTAGTACAAGTAAAAATTACTCTTGAATTCCCGGTAGTTATAATGCTAATTTCAAACATGCACACTATCAACGAACACAGACCTGGGAAAATCAAGTGTGAAGACAGTTAAATTTTGTCATTTCAAACATGCGCTCGAAGTTGGCTACCGTAGTTATTCTTGCCACCGCTCAAGTGACCGCATTGGTTGCCAAAGGAACCTCTCAGGTCATAAAATTGACGAGTGATACCGCGAGCCAAGGGGTCTTTCTATTTTTCGCTCAATCCTGCTTTTGGCACTTAGGGCTAATAAATCCCTATATAATTGGAGGATCGACTTTTGAATTGGGGAAAATAACGCCGGATTTTTTGCAGAGACTGTAAATTTAAATTTTTAAATTATAATCCTCGAGCTCATTGAAATAAAAAATCAATGATTGGGTGGATTTTTTTATTCTAATATTCTATACCTTCTAATAGAAAATAGGTGCATATTTAAGGTTAAAAACTAGCTGATCCGCGATATTATTAATAGTAAGAGATATGCTTATAGGCGTGGAATGATTTACACGAGTGGTAGTTACTGCAGCAATAGGTAATCAACTCGATACCACTGTTATTTTACTATTATTTTAGGCGATGAATCCACTCTCTTGTTTATTAACATAGTTCTTGGATTGTAAAGAGCCGACAAAAGAAATTTATTAAAATTGGAACATCAATCTTGTAAACAGCACCATAAAAATATCGTAGTTCAAGATGGGAATCAATATGTTCTCAATTTTACCTGCCATCACGATTAATCCTTAACTGGGATGTGGGTCACATAATTAACACGGCACGGGATGATTCTTTGAGATTGTCATATTACGGGGGTTGGCTGAAAAGAAATGCACACGTGCTTATAGATCACAAACGAAAAACAAATAGGAAGATCAGGAAAAAGTATATTAAAGTAGGATTCTTCAATTTCAAAATCATGTATTAATTCTTCAACATAGTCACCATTAAGGCTAACACAGTTCTCCTAACGTGTAATAATTTTTTTCATTCCGTCACCGAAAACCTCTTCCGACTTTTCTCGAATTCAGGACTCGACAGCTATCTTCACCTCAACGCCCGAGGTGTAATGATTACCCTTGAGGTGTCTCTTGCGTTGAGGAAAAGAATAAAAATCGCAAGGAGCAAGATCGGGGGAATAAGGATGGTGTGGAATCGGTTCAACATTCAGGTTTCGCAGATCCTCTCTAGTGCGAGATGTGTGGACAAGGGTTGTCATGTTGCAAGATTATTGGCGCCAGGCTGCCTTTAACACGACAAACTCGACGTCGAAGGTGTTTTAGAGTCTGTATATACTGAGAAGAATTTACCGTTGTCCCTCGTTCCAGAATATCGGTCACATAAACTCGGTGAGTATCCCAAAACACAGTCAAAAGAAGATTTTTTGCGGATGGTCGTCTTTTGAGCTTGAGGATACGACGTATGTCGATTTACAGTAGACCTATCAACAGCATCGTCACTATAAACAGCCTTTAAACGACGTTGATTCTCAGTAAGAGTCACTTTTTCAGCAGTTAAAAATTCGATAACAGCACGCTGTTTAACTCACGTTGACATATATCTACATCTACGTAAATACCCTGCGAGCCACCAAAAAGGTGTGTGGCAAGGGGTGTAGCACCATGAAGGAAGGGTAAGGGTTGAGGGGGTTGGGGGTTACGTGAGGAAAGGTGGGGGGAACCTGTAAGGAAAAAAAAAAATATATATATATATATATATAGAAATAAAAAACTTAGACAGTAACACACAGCACGAGAACACATAAAAAGAACACTCACAATAACATCTTGATAATTTCGACGGACTTGAGCTCCGTCTTCTTCGGAAGATAAGATATGACTAAGGAAAAGGGTACGCGGTGCAGAGAGAGTATGGGACGAGGGAGAGGGGAAAAAACAGGTAGTGGGGGAGGGGTGAAGGAGGGGGTTATGGAGGGGGAAAGGGAGGCCAGAGGGGAGCGGAGATGGAATAAGGGGGATGCGGAAATAGTAACAAGCGACACAGAAAACTAACAATTCATCCACAGATCCCACAACACCCATGACCAAGGCATCAACTCACCAAGTCATCATAAGGGCTTGACAAGTCAAAACACAGGACAAGGATGACAAAATGTATGCGGATGAATAAATTGTCCCACCACCTCGCAAGAAACAAATCCACCTCCATCCATCTCAGCCCCACCCCCCCATTTAGTGAACGACATTGAGACCCGGATGTTGATAGGCTTTACACAGCCATATAAATGCCAGTTCAATGCCGCTGTGTAAGAGAATCCCAACCTAAATTGTCTAGCAAAGTGGATACGCTGCTGAGTTGGTCATAACAATGTTTGACGAATCTAGCCCCCCTCTGCTGAACTCGATCTAATCCCGAAACCAAATTTATATTTTGAGGATCCCATATACTGGCAGCATACTCTAGGTGGGGCCTGACCAAGGTAAGGAAACATCGTTCTTTCACCTTTTCGTCTCATTTACCTAGAACTCTTTTCACAAATCCCAATTTTTTATTAGCACGACCGCGACATAGCACTAGAACCCATCTCCATACTTCCGCTTCTCAAAAAACACTGGATGAATGCAACCATCTTAAACCTGCACATGGAATCGAGGGGGAATATTACTTCAGAAGTGCTTCTGAAGGTCATTTGGGTTTGTGGTTTACAAGTATGTGTGAATCAGTTTTCAGCCTATCCTCGTGAATTCCACGCAAGAATGGTCTATTATTGAATTAGGCAATTGCACAAAGGTCCCGAATTTTAATGTAGATATCATCGACATATTAATGCTATCAATGTCCATGAGGTTATGGATATTGACGATAAACGGCAGATGCATAAAAATATGATACAAAATCCAAATAACTTCTAAATACAACAGATATTTTGGAGAAATATTCCCCGAAGAATGAATTTCGACAGAACTGCTTAACGACCGGCAATATGTACAAAATTAAATTAGTTTATTTTCTAGAAATTTGCCCATTTCTAATCCGAGGTAAAGAGTTTTCGACCGCAACTCGAGTAGTTAGAAAAAATACCTATATGCATGACATTGCGTCTTCCATTCGAAACATAGGTAAAGAATAAAATAATTCCACCGTGAGTTAGAGAAGCTTTTGGATCTGGGAAACCTTGAGCTGCAGAAATGGTTAAGCAACAAGATTGAACTTGAAAGAACATTACATCACGTTTAAATAAACAAGGAACGTAGCTACGGTCGTGAATCAATGTAAACAAAAAGTCCCGAGACCGGTCTGGAATAAAATCCGAGGAAGGTTCATTTTTATGCTAGTTTGCTCCTTACTTTGATTGTTTAAACTTCTTGGTCTCCTTTATCCAATAACGTTTTTTTTTTGGAAAAATGGCTTATGAATTTTTAAGACAATGTTTACTTGATTTGACCGTATCCACTTCGAACGTAATTAATATCGCGAATAATTGCCACTCATATCGTAATTTTAATGGAATATATACTTGAATTTGGCCTTTACTGTTGGAATTCCATCACATGCGTTTGTAGATAGCTCAGAAAATTTTACCGCTCTGGCATATTTACGGTTTGTAAATCTAGAAAAGATTTCGTGCTCTCTCTCGCTCATTCTGCTGATAGTCAAATCAAATGCATCAATCAAGCGAACATCTCTGTTTTGATTTGATCCTTTAGCTATTTGGTTTGGGCTATCAATCTCAATGTTTATACAACTGATATATTGCACCATCTCTGCGTAGTTTCAGATGTAATTGTATGGAGTGTTCCATCATATAACTTTGGTGTGTAAAATCCTTCCCTCACCGCTTGAATTCCTTCATCGCTAATTGAGTGACGATGAGCGAATGAAAATTCTATTCGGGTCAAATTCGTTACGTACCGTCAGAATCTAACCCAAAAGACGCGGCAGCGAGATTTCATGTTTTATAAACATCTGCAAAAGCTTATAAAGTAATAACTGTGTCATTTGTTCGTTCAGATATAAATATGAACAGATAAAAAGTTGATAAAAAATTTCCAAATTACCGCTTAGCATAATGAAATTTACTATGTTATAATGTCAAGGGGAGAGATTTTACAAATATCTTGTATTCCTTGATGAAATGAGATTTCAAATAATGTAGAAGGTTTTTTTCCCTGGCGAGCATCATTTTATGAAAATGACAGTAATTTATTGAATAAATGAACTTATTTTTTTCATTTTGCGCTGGATTTTATGTACATTTTCACGGAATTAATGTAACGCTTCCCCCAACAAATATTGTGCCCGATTTACATTCATTCAAAGTATCCTCAGATCCTATTTTCAAAATCTAAATCACTGTATCAATTTCGGATCGATTTTAACTAGCTAATGAATAGGAAATAAATAAAAAATATATTTGTCACCCTGGAAGAATCACGGAATTTCTCAAATACGGTTTTCCGAAAAAGGAAACATCCTAGGGTTAGGACTTCTAGATTAATCGTGTTTTTGTCGTCACGAACGAAGAAGAAAATTACGTATTGATATTCAACACAAATAATCAGCGTGTTGGAGTAAGAACAAACTTTCAAAGACGCGTGGAATTTGAAGATTGAACCCTTGAATCCAATCCTAGCAATACATTTTCTTTCAATACCCTTCGGTGATATTAAAAACCAAAGCTGCCGCTGATTCCGACGACGTCTTTGGACAAAAGGATTGCGTTTGAATTTGAATTTTCCAATCTGGATGCTGGCAACTTTGTGAAAATTTGAAATGCGGAAAATGTCTTTGTGATAAATCTCCTTGGAAAATCGATATGAATTTACTCGGAGGAAATTCCACAGCTTCCATTCTCTCATCTGACTTAAAGTCGCTCGTTTAATAATAACTCCGTCTGTTACGGATGTACATATTCCCATTGGCTTTTATTATATTGGGGTGGGCGTTCCGCTGAATTCCTGGGACATTCCGTTTTGCTAATTAGAGAGAGGGCACCCCGTAACTTAGGCAACCCTTTATGCAATAGAGTTATGCGGGTTGACGGGATTACACTCTTACCACCCGACTAGTCAAGTACATTGAGGAAGAAGAAACGTGGGAAGGTCAGAGGGTAACAAAGGTCCCGAGAGGACAGGGACGCAGATCAAGAAGAGGGAGAGAATGGACGTAATTACACGTTGTGTCGAAGACGTGTCGATTTTTTCTTTAATCAACCGGGTCTGCGTGAATTACTTTTAAAAACCTTAATTACCACATCGATATTTGTTCCCGATGTGGACGATGCCGACCACAAATAAAATGGTGCAATAAACTTATGTGATATTGTGGTTCAAATTTATCAACAGCAACTTTCCATTTGACAGAGTTGATAAGTGGAATTGAAGAACTACAGATGTACAAAGTCTGTTCAGAGGTATCAACGCGATATTTTGAGAAAAATAGCCTTAAATTAAAACAATATGCAAAGTCCTTTTTCCGATGGTCATCAGATGCCTTGCGGCATTTTATTTTATTTCGTTAGCGTCAGGAATTTCGTGCTTCAGTTGCAGGGGACTTGCTCCAAGCCACAAACGATGACTCAGATTTTCTGAAAAAGGTGATAACTGGAAATGAGTCGTTTTAGCTTTACAATCTGATGTTGAATGTAGAATAATAATATATGTATATATATATATATAGATATATAAATATATATATATGTATATAAGTGGATCGTGGTAGTCCAGGGGATAGAGCGTTGGACTACTGACCGGAGGGGCCCGGGTTCCATTCCCGGGCAAGTCTCTCTGGGTATCTGCAGCTCCACCCAAGATATGTGATTATTCGGGCACCAGATCTTCCTGGGAAACCATAAACGGTACAGGGAAAAAGAAACTGCACCCCCTACCCTGATGGGTGAATCTCACACGCCGTCGGGCTTAATAATGGGTGAACTCTACCATCATCTACTAAACCGATCTTCCGGTTGATTGCCGTGTTTATGGTGTGTATATATATATATATATATATATATATATATGTGTGTGTGTGTGTGTGTATATGTGTGTGTGTGTGTATATGTGTGTGTATATATATATAACTTTTGGACGGCACAATAGAACACAGAATAAAACAGATAACACGTAAAAGGACACCCACACTGTAGATGATTTGAGCTTTCGGCCTATTCCGAGGCCTTCTTCAGGTCAGACTGCTGAAGGTTTTTGATATTTTGTACTGTCCGCATTTTTGCTATTTTGTTTGTCCGCATTCGAGTACATTGTGTTATTTCTAGCCTGGGTTTGGACTTGTTGAGTCCTGATGATGACTTAGTACGATGACACCTGGGTCGTAGATGTTGTAGGGTCTGCGGATTAACTCTTTGTTTTCTGTGTCGTTTGGGAATTATTCCCACACCCTCCCTCTCATTCCTATCCCATCTCCGGTCCCCTCTGGTCTCCCTTCTTCCTTTCCCCTTCCACAACCCTTTCTTTAACCCCTACCCCACCACCCGTTCTCCCATTCCCGCGTCTCCTCCTCTTTCTCTCTCTCCCACATACTGTTCACCAGTCATTCCTAACTAATCTTCCGAGCAAGACAGAGCTCAATTCCGTCGAAATAATCAAGAAATAACGCGTGAGTGTTCCTTTTATATGTTCTAATATTTTGTGTTGCTGTCTAGGTTTTTCATTTAACACTTCCATGTTACAACGAAGAAATCTCACCATATGGCGGACAAATATTCATTGATATAGAAATAGAGATAAGGAAATTGGAAAGGAACACACATAAAGGACGAACACAGTAGAGGTGGGGAAGGCGGATTTGAGCAGATCACAAATTTAAAAATATTTTCCTCGACCGGGACTTGAACACCGGATACCTCCACTTTCCGGGCGGATGCTCTAACCACTTGAGTGTTTGCGTGTTCCTTTCCCATTTCCTTATCTCTATTTCTATGTGAATGAATATACATATATATACCCTCCCATGCATTACAACCTTGTCATGATGGAAGGGCTTGGGAGTAATAATAATTACTCCTGGTAGGGTCACCCATGCCAGATAGGTCGAAGGTTAGGAGCCAGACGAAAGGTAGTCCACGCAGCGTCTGTTCCTCAGTGAGGCGGCTGCAATGGCGTCTGACCCCAGTGGGGCGGCTATTAAGTGATGGTGTCACGTTAAAAACACTATTGAGGAAGGCAACGGAAAACCACCTCAATTATGATTCCCAAGAATATAATGATGGGCACTATAGATAATATGAGTCCTGGCAACTACGGGACTCGGCCCAAGAGGCCGTGTGTCGTGCCCGGCAGCGGGAGAGGCAAGGCTTCCGCGGTCGTCATCCCACGAAACCCTTGCAGGGAAGAAATAACTGCAGCGGGACAGAAGACTCAGAAGAAGACGAAAGTAGTTAGAATAGGAACCTGGAACGACAATGTTGAGGAGAGGCAAATTAGAAAATATTAAGCGAGAGATGGAAAGAGGTAATATAGATGTTTTAGGCCTCTGCGAGGTGAGATGGAAGGATAGCGGGGATTACTGGAGTGACAATTATAGAGTGATATACAGCGGCGGGGACGAGAGCCAACGAGGGGTTGCCGTAATTTTAAATAAAGGGGTAGGAAGAAGCGTAGTCAACATAGAGCAAGCGACAGATAGAATTTTACTCGTAGAGATTAAAGCAGAGCCGACGAACTTGGTCATTGTTCAGGTATACATGCCACCGAGCAACCACAAGGAGGAAGAAGTCGATAGGATGTATGATGAGTTAGAGGATATCATCGCGAGTGTTCCTGCAGGGAAACATTTGATATTGATGGGGGATTGGAATGCGACGGTAGGAGAAGGAAGAGATGGTCGTGAGGTGGGGGACTATGGGTTAGGCACGAGGAATGAACCCGGGGAGAAAGCAATTGAATTCTGCAGGAGACAGGGGTTAGTCATCACCAACACATGGTTTAGACACCACAAAAGGCGTAGGTATACATGGAAAATGCCAGGTGACTCAGAAAGGTATCAGTTAGATTATATTATGGTTAGGCACAGGTTTAGGAACAGTGTGATAAATTCGCACAGTTTCCCAGGAGCGGATGCGGACTCTGACCACAATTTAGTTGTTAAAATGTAATGTTCGTTTCAAGAAGATAAGGCAAGGGCGGCGGGTTAGGAAATGCAATTTAGAAGCAGTAAATGGATTAACGAGGAAGGAGTATCAGTAGGCTGTAGAGAAAATGATGGATGACGGTAAAGAACTGAGCACTATCGAAGAAAAATGGGAATGTATCAAGAAAGGGATATTGCAAGCCGCTAAAGACACTATAGGAACCGTTAACGGGAAAAGGATAAGGAAACCATGGGTAACGGATGAGATGATTGCAAAGATGGATGAGAGAAGAAGATGGAAAAATGTAAACACAGAGTTAGGCAAAATGAAGTACAAAGAGTTAAACAATAAATTGAGAAGGGCCACAAATAAGGCAAAAGAAGAATCGTGGAAAACGCAATGCGAGGATATGGAAAGTTTACAGAAGAAGGGTGAAATTGGTGCTCTATACAGCAAGGTTAAGTTATTATCGGGAAGTAAGAAGGCAAGATCTGTGCTAACAGTTAAAGATAAATGGGGTAACATAATAGTTGAACCAGGAAAAATCCAAGAGAGATGGAAGGAATATATAGAAACACTGTATGGTAAAGAACTTAGGTCGACTAGGTTAGACATAGAAAAGGAACATGACGTAGAAGAAGATAGCTTAGGTCCAGGCATACTCGACGAGGAAATAGAAAGGGCATTAAAGGAGATGAAAGCAAATAAGGCTGTGGGTGTAGACAATATTCCTGTAGAAATGTTGAAATGGTTAGGGAAAGGTGGGAAGAAGGCCATATATGGACTGATTCGTAGTATCTATGAGGAAGGAATCTGGCCGGAAGATTTTGTGAGATCGGTGTTAGTTCCTATTCCAAAAAAGGCAAAGGCTTCGTCATGTGAGGATTACAGAACAATAAGTTTGATATCCCATGCAGCTAAAGTAATTCTCAGGATCATCAACAAAAGGATAGAGAGTAAGGCAAATGATTACTTAGGGGATGATCAGTTTGGGTTCAGGAAAGGAAGAGGTACGCGTGATGCCATTGCAGTAATGAGATCACTAGTCGAGAGGAATATAGAATACAATCAGAACGTTTTTTCCTGTTTTGTAGATTTCGAAAAAGCGTTTGATAGAGTGAATTGGGAAAAATAATGCGTGTATTGCAGAAAATAGGAATGGATTGGAGGGACAGGAGACTGATCCGCAACCTGTACATGTCTCAGACTGCTCAGGTGCGAGTGGGGAACGGAGAGTCCGGATGGGCAGTGTTAGGAAGAGGTGTAAGGCAGGGTTGCCCATTGTCACCGGTACTGTTCAACGTACATGTAGAGGAAATGATTAAAGAGGCATGGGAAGAACTGGAGGTAGGAATGAAAGTCGGAGGGGAATTCGTAAAATCGGTTAGGTTTGCTGATGACCAAGCATTAGTTGCTCAGTCAGCCAAGGGGTTGCAAGCATTGTTGAGTGAATTAGAGGTTCAGTGCGATAAACATGGGATGAGAATCAATATTAATAAAACAATGGTTATGCGATTTTCCAGAAAGAAAAAGGCTAAGCTAAATATTAAAATAGGCGGGGAAAAAGTAGAGCAGGTAGAACAGTTGACATATCTCGGAAGTGTTTTGGACCAACACGGTCAAAGTGGTAGGGACGTAAGGAGAAGAATTGCGCTAGGCAAGGAGGCTTTCTCAAGGAGGAGGGAGTTGATGACGGGGACGTTGAGTAGGGATGTTAAGACAAGACTCGTAAAAACTCTGATATGGAGCGTAGCTATGTACGGCGCGGAAACGTGGTCACTGAAGCAGGAGGATAGACGTAGATTGGAGGCTTTTGAAATGTGGGTGTAGAGAAGAATGGAGAAGGTGAAATGGACCGAAAGGAAAACAAATGAGGAAGCACTAGAAATGGTGGGGGAGGAGAGGGGTTTCTTGAGAGAAATCCTATGGAGGCAGGAGAAATGGATGAAAGGCGTATTGAGCGGTAGTGGAATGTTGAAGAGGGTAATAGAGGGGAGAATGTTGGGCAAGCGAGGTAAGGGTAGGAGCAGGATAGGGATGTTGGACGGGATGAAGGGAAGAAGGAGGTACACGGAGATGAAGAGGGACCTGATGTAGATTAGGTTGCTGGATTGGGTTTCGTTTGTATTTACAAAATGTTTATTTGATAGTTGTGTCCATCCATAAACCTACCTTAACCGATAGATTACCTAATAATAATATATATATATAACATACAGACATTATCACATGTGTACTTATTAGTGTCTCCGCAGTAATTCCACTCATTTACATTCAAACTAAAAGTATCTCGTCAACCTCTCACATATCCCTGCATCTCTTCCACTTTTTAAAACAATCGCCAAATTTCTTTTTCGGAATGGTCATTAGCTACCATATTGCATTCTCATATATCTCGTCAACTGACTGTTGGGAAGGCTGGGCTTTTGTTTCAGTGTCATAGCTATAGACCCAAAATTCATCTCCAGTGATGATCTTTTATAGAAATTCTGAGTCATTGTTTGTAGCTTGGAGCAAGTTCCCTGCAATTACAGTCTCTTGACGCTGACGAGATCAAAGAGAATGCGACGACGTAGCTGATGACCATTCCAAAAATGGACGTTGCCGATTGTTTTTATAAGTGGGAGAGACGCTGGGATAAGTGTGTGAAGTCCCAAGGGGAGTATTTGAAGAATACTAAGGCCTCATGGTTCTAGGTAGACTAATTTTCTCAAGACGTTGAGTGGCTAGATACTTTCCGGACAGACCATCTTATACAAGAGAAGAAAATTTTTGAAGAATTCACAATTTCTTTATAGAAATTTTTATGATATTTTGTACGAATCTAAATATCTAAACTCATTTCCTCCATCTAGTAGGTCACCGCATGTAAAATCCTCGCCAACATTTTCTCTCCATGGATTTAACCTCTTTAACCTTGGAACGGGAACGCTAGGTGAAAAAACACCCCAGACCGGTTTAAATCTCCCAGAAAAAGGAAACGGCTTACGTTTACGACCCTCTATTCGATCGATTTTCCTGGGCCCTTCAAGCTTTTAGCCAAAACTATTTAGCTCCCTTGATGTTTGATCAAAAGACGAAAAAATGAGCCCTCATAGAACCCTCAAAGTCATACTGGGCCCGAGATACGGGCCCTTGAAAATTAGGGTGTTTTTTCACCCCGCGAACCCCGAATAGGTAAAAAGAAATAGCGATACCTTTCTACGGTTAACATTAGTCCATTCCCCGTGTCTCATTTCCAAGACCCTTTTCTGCGTATCTTCCCATTTCATCCCTTTCCTCTATAAACGTATTAACCGCTTTCATCTGGAGCCTCTTTCTCGTCCAAGTGTTCTTTGGTCTCCTCTTCTAGTGTCAGTTTAATTTTAATCTCGAGTCCGCATTCCTACCTTGCAATTTCTCCACTCCTCCTTTTCTTGATTACCTCTATTAATCTTGAATAGCCCCCTGCTCTCATATCTCATCTCCTCACCTCATCTCAGTAAGCTACCTTTATCTCTCCCTCTAATACCTTTCATCTTGTTACTCCATGTTTAAAAAAAGGAACGAAGTGCTAGTGCTAAATTAGACTACAGATTATTTTATTTTAGTGTTTATAAAAGAATTTCATGTGATCGGGACCATCTTCTAGTAGCTTAATTACGATAATAAATAGGCACATTCCCGTGAATTGCACTAGAACTCATCATTTCATATTTTCTATTCATTACAGAGTTCATCTTTTTAACAGAAGATACTTATAGGACGCTTCCCTTTAAACTCGCAGAATTTCCATAGTTTAATTGGTTGGTTTTTCAAGGAATCTTCAATTTTTTGTATTGGCTTTCTACCTGAGTATTTCCAAACCATCAAAACATTGTGAAATTGGCATTTAAATATCCGGATAAATGTTTTTCGAGTGTTCTTTCGTGCGACTTGTTTTTTTAAATCCATATTTATATTTAAAATGTCAACATTTATATTTGTAAAGTTTTAAGCCATATTTTTAGTGTTACCTTAGCCTTTTCAACATCAGCTATCTCTGTTTATCTACGTCGGCGGAAGTAAATGAAATTAAAAAAAAATTATATTCTAAACAAATAGTTAACGAATCTACTTATCAGGTATGCATAACGCTACGGTGAAACTATTTATCAAATCAAGCTGTCTGATAAGTTAAGGGTATACGTATTTTTCATAAGCTCAAACATTACACATTTCTGAATTTTTTTACCCTCAAACTATATTATTTCCACATTATTTTGTTCCTCAGTTTTTCATAAGCTTTACGAGCTCTCACTTCATTAGTAGAGTCATATATATATATATATATATATATATATATATATATATATATATATATATATATATATATATATATATATATATATATATGCGGGTCGCGGTGGTCTAGTGGGTAGAGCATTGGACTACTGACCGGTGGGACCCGGGTTCGATTCCCGGGCAAGGCACTCTGGGCACTCTGCAGCTCCACCCAAGCTAGTTGATTTTTCGGGTACCAGATCTTCCTGGGAAACCATAACCGGCACAGGGAAAGGAACTGGCCCTCTTACCCCATGATGTGTGAATATTCACACGCCGTCGGGCTTGGTACACGGGTGAGCTCTACCATCACCTACTAAACCGACCTTCGGGTTGATTACTGTGTTTATGGTTTATATATATATATATTCATTCACATTGAAATAGAAATAAGGAAAATGGTAAAGGAACACATATAAAGGACGAACACAAGAGAGATGGGGATGGCGGATGTCAGCAGATCACGAATGTAAAAATATTTTCCTCGACCGGGACTTATATATATATATAACAGAGTACACTAATATGACAGAGTACAATTCCATCGAAATTATCAAGAAATAACGTGTGAGTGTTCCATTTATGTATTCTCATTTTGTGTGTTGCGGTCCAAGTTATACATATATATATATATATATATATATCTCAAATAATTTACAAACATTGTTAACTCCACAACGACCTTCATTATTGCACTATCTCTCAGTATCTTCCCCATGAATATTCTTGTCTTCTTCAACTTCACCTAACTACTGCCGACAAAGTTAAATGTAAACACAAAAATCATTAATTATTTTAATTTTATCACACTTTCATTTTTCTCCTTCAAGAATAACAGAGTTATAGCGTTTTATTTTTGTTTCATAAATATTACTACAATCATGCTTATTATAAAAATGATTCGTTATCAAAATCCAACTTCACATTTCATTCAATGAAGCAATAATTGTGGGATCAGTAACCGCTCCAAACCTCCTTTTTCGCAGTAATTTTTTATCAATTTGGAATCAGAAGAAAGCTCTATAGAGCATGTATTTATCTTGGGTCAGAGCTTTCATTTCGCGGTGAAATGAAAAATACGAGATGTACCCTTGAGGAATCATTAAATTATATACTTTACAGTGGATACTTATTACCACTTCTCGGTTGCATGTGTTCATTGTCCTCATTTCATATTTTTACCTCGCATCCTCTCATCCTATCCTCCGGACTCCTCGCTCTCTTCAGCCGCCTCTTCCTCCCTTGGCTCGGTGGGAGACCCGGGAGCCAACTAATTGATATTCGTAGTCGCTAACGACTCCGCCGAAGACGAATATGTGGGTCGAGGAGGTTTCGATTTGGCCCCTTGGAGGCGGGGGTCATGAATTAGGGGTTGGTTCGGGATGGATCCAAGGCTACCCCGACCCTTATTGGCCCGCAGCCACGTTCCCTCTTCCTCGGAAACTCATTTCCTGATAAGTCTTTATTCACAATTTGAATGGAAGTCGCTATCAAAGAAATCCATTCTAAATAACCTTAGGCAATATAAATAGTCGCTCAGCGACGTGTGTGTACGTTTGTGTGTCTATATATATACTATATAAACACATACACACATTCAAACACGAAATCCCGTCATACGGCGAACACACATTCATTCACATAGAAATAGATATAAAGAAAAAGGGGATAGGAACACACATAAAAGACGAACACAGGAAAGGTGGGGAATGCGGATTTGAGCAGATCACAAACGTAAATTAACGTACATATACATGCGTATAATTATGTTAATATATAAAAACACATATACATATATATATGCATATAATCTCTCTGTTCCGTACGCAATCAAAAGTAAAATTATCGTTCTTATCAACTTGGTTACGCACATGAGTTTTTCGGCCCAAAAATAGAGTTTTTGGAGTTTATAAAAACTCTTTCTCATTATTGAGACATCTCCTCCTCGTTTAGTGCGTATGTTTTTCCGTTTATGATCGAAATCAACCAAGACTGTGTGATATTTAACCGAACCTTTTCAAACATTGAATCAACATTTTGGTTCCAACTAAAGAAAAGCGGATTTCTTATTTTTTTAATTTTCACTAAAGAATCTTTTAATTATACTCTTGCAATGATTTTGGTGACACATTTTCTACTGTAATTTTGATATAGTTATTACGTATCTGATTCGATCATTCTTTTCTCACAAAAGATCTCACTTTAGCAGTCACATTCTAGTGACACGATCCACCATTATTTTCCCTGCTAGTTAGTTATGTGTGTACAAGTTCCTGTGGATGCCTCTCTTTTGACTTTCCACTATAAATACAGCTGGAGTCAAATTTAAGTAAATTATATTATTTCCAGGAAGGTAACTTATAACTTGCAGAACTTCACTCGAATTACTCAGAATATCACATAATTAATAAATCGCTGAATGTCCTAATCACGTCAAATCTTGTACCCTGTCAAACCCTTAAATATTTCAAATCCCCGAAATCCTTAAAATTACAAAATATTAATGAGGAGACGGGTGACTGCAATTTACATTTAATATTTAATTCATTCAATTGTGATTCCGAGTTTTGGTTCAGGACTAGTATCCAATCGAGTCTCTTCTCCTAGTCCAGTCTCTTGATCTCATCGTTTCTTGAGGTAATAATGCCTTGCTCCTCTTAATTCACCCTTATTCTCCCTCTGAAATTTAAACCCTAAGCCTTCTGGTCTTCTTTTAAATCAGAAGTTTGAAAGACTCTTGAAGGTCCGGCGATAGGACGTGTCCGAATCAGTATTTCTAGTCAGCTGCGAGTGGTATCCCTCCGACCTACGTATCTTCTCTCTAAACTTAAATTTTTGCAGGACCTCGTTATTAATTTCTTGCCCTTCAACATCGCCCTATTCCCGTAATATAATAACCCAGTACTTATTTTCATAAACCGTGAACTATGCTGCGTGAATGTTTACGGCTATTGGAGTTTTTTCAATTATTCAATAAATGTTATATGCCCAGTATATATTACCTGTTCCTTGAAATTCAAAATTATCATTGCCCCTATCTTTATTGCCTTCTATTTCTCTCTTGCGCTTCTATCGCCTTAAATGTCGCAGCAGAATTATCATTCTTATCGATTCGTACTGTTATTTTATCCACTCTCTATTTTTTATGTGCAGCAAACACCTCTGAATATCCAGGAAAATGGCATGTTCAACATAATATTGCAAAATATGTCTTGGGCAGATGGCCATTAGTGGTGCCTTCCAAACCTCACTTTGCGTGGCAGAAGAACTTCACCGGAAGCTACGGTTTCCCTGAGACTGGAATTTCATATCGCACGGGCGAGAAACCAACATCCCGTAGGTCATGGTCGAGGTTAGCGGCGGAAAAAAGGAATTAATAAATGTGGGTAGATAAATGACAAAACATGGTCACTAGAAAAAGGAAGTACAAGATGTCGGAGAGAGTATCTTAAATTACTGCGCGCCTTACAACGTTGGCCGTAAAGCGAGAGAGCATCGCTGAACCTAAAGTTGTCGTTCCATCCAGATCCAACGTTGAAAGCCAGAATAGCAAAATTTCTATGTATTTTTAGGCTAGCGGGATGCAAAATATATTAAAATAATATGATGTGTGCTTAATAAATAACGATAACATGAGTTTTTTAATGAATTTCATTAATTATTATACACTTGTGTCGGCGCTTTTTCCAATACTCGAAACACACCTAGGAGTCGATCTTTGGTATAGTTTTTACCTCTTTCAGCAATACGTTTTCAATATTTCATGTACTTGTATGTGCTATGTGCTTGTAATACGACGGCCGTTTAAAGCCCTATTTATTTTTGCGAACAGAAAAAAGTCACACGGGGTCATGTCCGGCAAATATGGAGGCTGGAACATTGTTACAGTGCTGTTTTCGCCCCAAAATGTACAAAAAAGCACTGAGCAGTGTGATCAGGCGAATTGTCGTAGTGGCTCAAAAGTCATCAATTGTTCCAGCAAAAACATGCAAGTTTTTTTCGTATTGCTTCTCAGAAAAAGCGTTGAACTTGTGAGTAATACTCTTCAATGACAAATTGACCTTGCGGCATGAACTCATGGTGCACTATGCAAAAGTACAAAATTCCCGTCACTTTTGGAACACACCTTTTATGTACGAAAATGAACTATCGTGCATAATTTGAAAGGGTAACAAACTGTTCAGGGATTTTGTAAAAAAAAATGAGCTAAGGGCATGTCGAAACAAGTTCAATGGACTATTTAATTCCTTGCCATTTCACAATTCGTTTGAAAAATAATGAAACAACAAAAAAATATCGATATAATATATAGATCAATCCAAAACAGAAAACTCAGCATCACTATTTTAGTGTTGAAAATATTTGGAGTCGGACAATCCTGCGAGCCACTGCTGGAGCGTGTACCAAGGAATTATTTCAATCTAAGCGTACTTTATCAACATTTTGTGCTCAGGCAAAATCAAAATTTATTTAATGATCTTTTAATGACTAACCTAGAGTTATCGTTCAATTTGGACCATGAAAGGAATAAAATTTAAAAAAACTTATTCAAAGTTCATTTTGATATAATCTATAATCAGTTAAGCAAAATTTTATAGATGAACCATTGAATACTTCTAGTTCTTCAAGATTATTTCACAGACTATAGAGGAATTTTCAATTAATTTCCAATCAGGAGATTCTTCCTAATTTCAGGTTGTGCCTAATGACTAAGGCTGTTCGTGCCTATTCAGCCTCACATTTAAACAGTTATTGTTTCCTACAGAATCTTGAGAATTTCTTTCATTGGAGATGAGGTGCTTTAAAACTAGCTTCTTTTAATATCTTAAGGTATCTAATTACACAACTGTTGCAATCACAAAATTTCTCGATCCCATGTTTTTTTTCTCTTTGGAAATAAGTCAAATTCTTTTAATTTTATCACGATTTAGTCAAGATCGAGACGAGTGATTCTTAAATACGAGGCATGCTCATAATGTAAGAGCCGTTTGGTCACAGGAAAAAAATATACTCATATGAAACACATTTTATTGGCACTTTTAGTTAGCCACAAACCTACTTCACTTATCTACATAATCGCCGTTCACTTCTAAGCATTTTTCGTACCGCTGCACCAGCTTCTTTAACCCCTCTGCCTAGAAGCTCGCCGCCTGAGGGTCGAGCGTCGACAACGTCGTTCTTGATTTCCTCTTCGGTTTCGAAACGTTGTCCACCGAACCACTGTTTCGAGTGCAAGAAGAGGAAGTAGTCGCTAGGTGTAAGGTCAGGACTGTACGGTGGGTGGTCAAAGAGTTCCCAACGCAAATCTTGAATTTTCTTATTGGTTCTGGCAGCAGTGTTTCGGTACCCACCTTGCACACAATTTGTGGTATCCGAGGTTTTCCATGAAAATATTGTAGACAGTAGTGCGTCCAAGTTGAGGAAATGGTTCAACCAGGTTATTAATCGTCAATCGACGATCACATCGCAATTTTTGTTCCACTTGCGAAACAATTTCATCGGTCAGAATACTGGGCCTACCACTTCGCTCTTCGTCATAGACATTTGTTCGTCCATTTTTAAAATCACGGCACCATTGTCTAAACTTTCCTTCACTCATAACTGTAGGTCTATAAACTAGGCATAACCCCCGATGAATTTCAGCAACCTACAATCCTTTTGCATACAAGAATTGTATGACAGAACGCACTTCACAGCTGGCGGGATCAACGATTGTCGCATTTTTGTTCATGTTTGACATGTTTGTTTGCATTCACGGACAAGGAAACGACTTCTGAAACGAAACAAATGCTGCTATAGCTTCATAATGAATCAGTAGATGGCGCTGCAGTAGTAAAACTGTGTTCTGAAGCGCCAATATTTAAATATAAGCAAACGGCTCTTACTTTTTGAATATGCCTCGTATTTGAAGCAACCACTGCGGGAGGGTTATAGGACACAGGCACCTGCCAATGGATAGGCTTTCATTTACCGTACACAAGATAGAGAGGGACGGAAGGATGGAGGGCTTAGCGATAACGTCGACCGCGAATCCGATACAGTGAGATGAGGAGGGGGAGATGGAGGAAGTGCGGCGATGAGGGTGGGTGAGTGAAGAGATGAGAGGGATAAGGCGCCTAAAAATAATGACGAAGTAATTGGCCCGCACCCCTTCCCACGCCTCGATTGTTTTGCGATTGGAGAAGGGGAAAGTTTGCCCAAGGGGAACTGGGGGTACGGCTGAGAGAGCGAAGGTAGCTCCTCACCTCAGTCCCTCTCACCTCCCTCACCCTGTAGCGCCGCCGTTCAAAGAAAGACACCCCTTACATCCTTTAACCGACTACGTGACCCTTCCCCCCGTTCTCCCGGTCGAGTTAGGCAGAGAGAAGGGGAATCGCACCGGGGAAGAGGGGCGGGCCTCTCCTCCACCTCCACATTCCTCCTTCCCCCATCCCACACCGGCATTCATTTCGCCCCAATACCACGAGGGGACAAAGGGATGAGGGGACGCAGACATCAAAGGTCCCTTCCCGAACGGCGGGGGCAGGTGGGAGTGCGGGGTTAGGTAGAGGGGTTGGAGAGAGGGAAAGGGACAATCAAACAGCGACGCAGAGTGAAGGGCAAGCGCTTATCGTCGCGCCGCCTGAACTAAGACTGGTTGCCGCCGGGGAAGTTTAAAACGGCCAGACGAACACCTTCCCCCTCGTTCACATGGTACTCGGTAAGTTCCGTTTACTCAGCTGTTGGGTGCACCCGCACTTGTAATTTTCGTCTTGGAACTTCCTATTCCGTACTTTTCGACGAGTTCCCACGCGATGGGTGGAAATTGTGCCCATGGTCGCACGTTTTCAACCATGCAAGGTGACGCTGTAAATGCCACGAGGCCTTGGTGATAAAATTAATATTATTATTAGGTAATCTACCGGTTAAGGTAGGTTTTTAGGACACAGTTATCAAATAAATATTTTATGACTCCAAACAAAACCCAATCCAGCAACCTAAACTACATCAGGTCCCTCTTCATCTCTGTGTACTTCTTTCCTCCCTTCATCCCGTCCAACATCTCTATCATTTTCCTGCCCTTTCCTCGTTTACCTAACAGTCTCCCCTCTATTACCTTCTTCAACATCCCACTGCCGCTCAATACGCCTTTCATCCATTTTTCCTGCCTTTATAGGATTTCTCTCAACAAACCTCTTACGTACTACTTTATAGGATTTCTCTCTCAAACCTCAACGTACTTCTTTCCTCCCTTCATCCTGTCCAACATCCCTATTCTGTTCCTGCCCTTTCCTCGCTTCCCCAACATTCTCCCCTCTATTACCTTCTTCAACATTCCACTACCGCTAAATACGTCTTTCATCAATTTAACCTGTTTCCATTCTTTCTCCAAGAAGTCAAATAGTTTCGTAAATTATAACGCTAATCCTTACGGTTTATGTTATCATTTTCGTTTTAAGTGCGTGTGAAGTATACGCTAGCCTACGAAATGTTGAAACGGAATTAATATAACTTTGTTGAATGGATATAGGACGGGGTGATTTCAATAATTTACGACGCAGAAATATCAGACACTTATCGGTATTAAATTTCGATACAAATGCAATTTCAAATATCAAGGTGTGTCTCTTTCGGTAAGAACTGTTCAAGTTTTAGCGGTAAAACTGTCAAATTCAAAATTTGCATTAAACGTCTCCATGGCCACACTAAGATCAACTTGCAGGAGGAAAAGAGTAAATATTTCGCTGGGAGACCAAAGAAACCTGAGAAGTATGTCAATGAAGAACGCTGTTTGTAGTGGATCAGTGGAATCAAAAAAAAATCAGTGGATTTTTTTAGTGGTCTCAAATTCCAACGAATACTTCACTCATTCGACACAATTCGTGGTTGGGACTCCAGCTTTGTTTGCGACGGTCAATGGCCTGTACTAATAGACTTAATTTTGTTCTTGCTGCAAATTGCAAGAATGAAAGCATGAAGATTGTATATTTTATATTGTTCCTTATGTATTCATAATATAACCTAGCATCCTGGGTAATATTATGAGTAGGTCTACATCTACATAATACAACCCAAGTCGTCGCAAGGACGTGTGGCAGGGGGTGGTAGGTCACCAGCCATTTACTCTACTTCCTCATATACCTGGCACCCCACGAACCACCAAAATCGGTGGGGAAGGGGGCGACCGAACACCACTCATGCAACATGCCTACATACATGACGAGTTTTACATAGTTAGCATCTATTCCCATTCCTATACAAAAAAGAAAAGAAAATACCTTAATAGAGGGCAGGTACACATGTAATTCAGACACTTATTACCTGTTAGTATTCTACACCTTCCGGATGGACAATTCACAAGTACAATAGGCTTTATACCTGCACGCCACTTGGTACAATGACAAATGACAGGGGTTATTAGGACGCCAGACTTTGAGAGTGTTTTGTGTAAATTTAATCTTGTATCCCCCTATTTTCAACAGCGCGTACCTATTTTTTGTTAGGTGTTCCATCAGTTCGACAGTCTAACTCTATAACTGTGAGCTCGGAGTGCTTCAATGTGACTCTGAAGAAAGAAAATAATATCTGAAACCATGACGGTTGGCTCGGTGAACGGAATTATACCCTTCAATAGGTTTCAATGAAAAAAGGATTGTTTCTCATGCATGGTTACAGTATAAATCTATTAATTTTTTAATACTTCACAGGGGTGATTAATATCTCGCCTAATTTTGTAGTTATTTACGAGAGGCTGACAATTCAGTAATAGTCGTGAGGGTACTGAGAGGTGGTGAATGTTGAACGGATCACTATTTCTTATCTAAAAAGTAGATTTGGAAGAAAAGAGGGCATCAAGGAAGGTCATAGAGTAAAAGAAAATGCGAGAATAAAAGCTCAAAAATTGCAAGTAAAAAGAGAAACAATTCAGTGTGAGTGTGTACTGGATAAGAGGCCAAACTTCAGTCAGACAACATGGGAAATCTGCATTAAAACATGATGCATGAGCGATGCTTGAGAGGGCTTGAAAAACGTTATTTGTGTATTCGATGTTTTCAGGCTTAACTTTGTGGAAATTCATTATTACAGAGGATAAAAAAGAAACTTTGTAATTCCACATAAAGACTTAATACTTCACGACCATGGTTTTGATGCTGCACATCATAAATATAAGGAGAGTGATAACGAAATAATGGTCGTGAAGTGTTAAATCTTTACGTGGAAGTGCAAAGTTTCTTTTTTTTTACCCTCATCATGAAGGAATTCTACAAAGTTAAACCTGAAACTGTACATATTATCACTGAAGTAAAAACACCAATGCAATCTTTTCACGAAATTTTATTCGGTTACACCTAGTTTTGACGAATCAGCGTCGAAACTAGTTACCCCGAGTAAAATTTGGTGAAAAGATGCATTGGTGTTTTCACATCTGAAGAGTCTTTTGTATATGTAATGTGTGTAAGAAGTGTAGTAGGGAGAATTGAATGTGGTGAATGGTGGAATGAAATAGAGAAAGTGTCACAGAGTCTAGAGGAAGATGTATAGGCGATAATGAATGATTCTTAAGGGAATAAAGCTCGAAATATAATGTCTGATGAAACGCACGCGTATTGGTGCTTCTTTTTGTTACCGCGCGTGTGTTCCCACGTTCGGTTTCCAATTTCGATAAAATCATAGGAGTGTATTCCTCCTTCTTTGCTTTTTATAGCAATTGTTTTTTATTAAGATAAAATGACTGTATACATTGATATCACGAAAGCAAGAGAGTAAATAACACGTAATTCAGAATCGGAAGTATGCAGAATTATTTCCAAAGAAATAAGAAGCTGTTATGGAAATAGGTAAAGAGGGAAAGGGAAGTTGAGGGCAAACGCAAGAATAAAACTGAGACTATAACTGGCACACAAAGGAAATCGTTAGTAGGTGGTTACCATCAACAGCAACGATAGTGGAGGACAACGACAAGTGTATGTAGATACATTACCATTTAGTACGCGTATTAAATAGTACCAAATCATATTAATTTGTTTTTCTAGATTTTTTTGAATTTTAAATATTATAATGTAGATGATATTTTAAACGTTCAGTAATTTTTTAAAAATTATTTTTAATCACGTGTCTGAAACATTTTGGGAAAATATATTGTTTTAAATTTCCGTTAAATGTAACAGATGTGTTTAGTTTAGATTAGTTAATCGAGATGCTTAGCCATTTGGCAGGTAGCAGAATAACTTTGGTGTGAGTTACACCCAGGGTTTTTTTTTAAGGTTCGCTCTTGGGCTTGGTGCAACAACGCCATTTTACGCAATTATGTAACCCACTTCGTGCTTTCTCATCCCATACTTCCCTATGTTTTGCATCCACTAAAAATTTCGATATACAGTTTACGGGAACGCCGCCCATCCCACCTGCGGTCACTCAATCCCGGGAGGGCATTCGTCCAGACTCTTTAAATGGTCGCTGGAAACGCTATTAACCAGAACAATCACGAATCGTATTGCCAATATTTCAGGTTAGTTCCAGAAGGTTTTTATTGTTGGCTAACTGGCTTTATTTCACAGTTTGCTGTATACACGGAAATTTAATGCTAGCAGTAGCCGTTATAGACCGGAACCTCTTCGGACTGGTGAGGAGAATTTAAATTAAGGCACGGTGCATTCAACTATTGCATATTAAACCTTAATGCCGGATCGTTACTTGCTGGGGTGTATCACGGTCTACGAGGATAAGGTCGCCTAAGTAGCGAGGGAAACTCGCCAAAACCCCACCCAGACCATTGCAAACAATAATTAGTAATGGGGCTCCTTCCCATGAAGTGAATAAAGGGCTAAGGTATGGCATGAAATGTAGGGTCGGCCCCATGGCCAGGTCGTTAGGTTCCTCTGGTACCTTGTTATACGTATATATATGTTATACATATATATATCACGAAAACCCGCCATATTGCGAACATATATTCATTTATATGGAAATAGATATAAAGAAAAGGGATAATAATAGATATAGTATATAAAAGATTAACACAAGAAGGTGGGGTCGGCGGAATCGAGCAGACCGCTAGTGCAAACATATTTCCTTGACCGGGACTTGAATTACGCATATTTTCATGTGAATGAATATAAATATATATGTATATTTATAATACATTTATACATATACGTATAATAAATTATTTATCGTTATTTGATGTGATTGCAACACAACTTCTCTTAAAATATCTTCACTGTGTACGGCAGAACAAAAAAATGTAAAAATCTTCGATTTGGTTTACTTCGATAAAAACAAACAATTTTAACGCTGATATCCGAATTTTTATTAAAGTTGCCAAAGCGTATCCAACTGGAGGAAAGTGAATTTTTTGCATTCGGTTTCAAATTCAAATGTAGTAGTTTTAGTTAAGTAAGTGGTAGGATTTAAGTACTCGTTTGAATCGGATGCCCTTCATTGGGGTTTGCGGTCGCCGTTTTCAGGACATACTATACACTGCAACACTAATTTTCACTGCTTTTAGAACCGATACTGAGGATGAAAACATCATTTTTTTTAGAATATTGTTTTCAATTTATAATTACTATAAATTAGAACTGTAAATATGTTCGTTCTTTGATAACAACTTTTATTACTGGTAACTCTACGAACATATTGTTTATATGCTGATAAGCATGCAAATCATTAAGCATTATTATTGGAGGAAATATATGAAAACATCCTCGTTATTCGAATGCAATACCTCCAAAAATCAAGGCCTTCCAATCTTAAAAATTATTCGATCCCGGTCTTCCAATCTGAAAAATATGCGATCCCCTTACTACCCATGTATGCGCTGTGCTATTACGTTTAGTTTGACTACTTGAGCATTTCACGGAAATGGTGTTCAATGAAAGAATCCACTGTCATTTTGAGTTATCGCTTTATATAAGTGGTTTTTATGGTGGAATACATGTTCGCATCAAAACTTTCAAGCATTTCACATATTGACATAGACAAATAAAAGTTATTTGTTTTTTTAATTGTTAATATATCCGTGTTATCCTAAGTGATTTTTAGTTTTATTGGTTCGAGTTTATTTTCTTCCAATATCATGGAGTCAATGAGTGGGTTCCAAAATTCACCACCAGTACTACAATTTCAAGCCAAAATTGAGTGGCGGTGTCATGTGATTACATTCTTACCGTGAAATCTACCACCGTTGCTGCCACCTACTAGCTGCAGTCTTACGTAAAAGATACGAGCGACAACATAAAAAAGTAGCGACCGTAGCAATCATCTATATAACAGAAATACTCCTCTAATAATTCTTATTTTTCAAGTTCTGCAATAAGCACAGGTTCTTTGAACAATGATAAAAATAATACTGTCCCAAAGATTACATAAATTTTGAAGTGGCTGATGGGAATGTGCATTTTCATAACCTTTAGAACTTTGCTTACAGTGGTAATGATTGCTCCTGGTGGGGTCACCCATGCCAGATAGGTCGAAGGTTAGGAGCCAGACGAAAGTTATTACGCGCAGCAATTGCTCATCAATGGGGTGGCTATTAAAAGAAAGAAAGCGTCGTCTTCAAAAACTGTTGAGAAAGGCAATAGGAAGCCACCTCAGTTACTAATCCCAAGACTAATACGATGAACGATATAATGTAAATGAATCCGGGCAACTACGGGACTCGGCCCTATCGACCGTGTGTCGTGCTCGGCAGCGGGGTAGGAAAGGCTTCCGAGATCGTTATTTCACGAAATCCTTGCAAATCCATGGTGACAGAAGTAGCACAGAAGGCAGAGAAGAGAATTAAACTAGTTAGAATATGGACTAATGTATGTTAGGATGACGATGAGGGGAGGAATATTAGAAAATGCAAAGCGAGATATTGAGAGAGGAAGTGTAAATGTAGATATTTTAGGCCTGGGCGAGGTGAGATAGGAGTATATCGGGGATTACTAGAGAGATAATAATAATAAAAGTAACATACAGCGTATGATACGTGAGCCTACGAAAGGTGGCAATAATATTTATTAAAAAGATAGGAGGAAGGGTAACAAAAATAGAGCCAGGGTCTGATAGAATATTATTAAGACGAATTTAAAAAAAACCTGAAAAAAAGGCTTCGTCATTGTTCAACTTTACGTGTCACCAAGCAGTCATAGGTAGGAAGTAATCAATTGTGTATAGTATCAGTTAGAGGCAATAATTGCGGCAATTCCTGGATGGTAAAATTTCATAGTGATGGGGAATTGGAACACGAAGATAAGCAAAGGAAAAGATGGTAGTGAGGAAGACAACTACAGATTAAGAACAAGATATGGTTGCAGAACAGAATTTTGCAGGAGACAGGGTTTAATCATAATGGACACTTGGTATAGACCCACAATAAGTGTAGTCATTTGTGGGTAGTAAATCCCTGGTAATTCGGAAATATATCAGTTTGACTCATTTAATAGTAGGTACAGATATAGGAACGGCGTGATTATTGCACACAGTTTCACGGGAGCGGAGGGTGATTCAGATCAATATTTAGCAATAAGTAAGTGTAACTTCAGGTTCAATAGGTAAAGAACAGGGAAGATTGTTGAGAAAATTGAATGTAGAAGTATTAGCTGGGAGGAAAGAAAGGTCTACTAGGAGGCAACAGAGTTATTGACATGGAAGAACAGATAGACGGGTACACAAGAATAAAAATTGGAAATATATCAAAAAATTGGATAATGAAAGCTGAAGATGAAACTATGGAAACATGTAAATAGGAAAACAACAAGTAAAACGTGTAACCAAAAAAAATACCGGGACCGTAAACTTGTTTAAACAAGTTTAAGATCCCAGTATTTCTTTGGTTTCATTGATTCACGAACGTAACTACGTTCCTTGTATATTTAAAGTAAAACATGGTTTGCGGACGATATGATTAGGTAGTTAAACTAGACAAATTTCAAGAAACTGTAACAGTAACTTTTAACGGAGTCACCCGCCATGTGTGCATTATAATGCAACCATTTCAGAGAGTAAAAATCATTCGCCTTGACCGGGATTCGAACCCGGATCCCTCGATATCCGGCCGAGTGCTTTAACCACTTAAGCTACCGAGACGTCCTCTTACACTCTCGGTAGCTTAAGTGGTTAAAGCACTCGGCCGGATATCGAGGGATCCGGGTTCGAATCCCGGTCAAGGCGAATGATTTTTACTCTCTGAAATAGTTAAACTAGAGATGGAAATTTAACAACATAAACACAAAAATGGTTAAAACACAATACAAAGAGTTAAATAATAAACTGAGGAACGAAAAAAATAGGGCAAAAGAAGGATGATTAAAGACGCTAAGCGAGGAATATGGAAAGTTTATAAAGGAATGGTGATAATAGTGCGATGCATAGGAAGTCGAAAGCTGTCAAAAAGAGAGAAGATTCGTGAAAATATTCTAAGGAAAAATATTAACTGAACCAGGGCCGAGGGACATTCCCATGTAACCACCTAAAGGTAGAGGAGAACGTGGGAGGAAGAGTTTTTATGGCCTAATTCCTCCCTTTTGTGGGTATAATTTGGCCGTAAAAGTTCGTCGAATCAATTTTAGTTCTTATCCCAGAAAAGGAAAATGCAGACATAAGCGAGGTTTAAAGAACAATAAGGGTGATTTCGCACGCTGCTAAATTGGTTCTTGAGATCATCAATAAGAGGATGAATACTCAGGGGATAATCAGTTTGCGGTTAGAAAGGGGAGAGGAACGCGTTATGTCATAACCGTAACGAGGTCACTAATAGAGTGGAAGATGGAATACAATCAGGGTGTATTTGTCTCTTTCGTAGATTTCGAGATAGCATTTGATAAGGGTGATATTAACGAATAAGTTGGAGAAAATATAAGTATATTGGAGGGATTTGAGACTTGTCTGTAACCTGTACGTTTCTCAGGCTCCACATATGCCAGAGGCGGAAGAGTATTCGGGATGGGCAGCGTAGGAAAGAGGGCGAAGACAGGTGTGTCCAATGTAATATGTTGTTTTCAAAATGTCTGCGGAGGAAATGTATTCAGTGAAGTCTATGGAGGTATTAACATCCGTTTCCGTTAAACAACTAACAGTAACTCACGACAAGTAGATGAAACTGTGATGAAATAGAATGTTTTCTGCTAATAAATAGACTTTATTGACATTTTATAGGTATCGTCAACCCCAAATTACAGTAGCAGAGACAGTTTCCGACTTAACTGGATAAAATTGAAATCTTGAATTTCGTAACGGGAACAAAAATTCCCCAGAAACATTTTTTGTAGGCCTTAGACTCTGATTCACATCAGGTAACAATCATTGACGCTCAGCTTCGAAACATTGGTTGCAATTCATTAACAAGAGGTCCACAATTTGTAAATAACTGACGGTTAAAGAAGCCGTGTGCCCTTGAATTATAACCAAATACTTCACATAAATTCTTTGCGGTAAATAGAGCATGATTAGAAACCAAACGTTGTGAACCAAGAAGTCTAATTAATACATGTATGCGCATTAAATATGCATTATTTCGAAGTTACATTGAGTAAATTCTTGGTTCTGCACCATCTGAAAGATGCGTCACAACATGTATGAACCGGTCGGTAGGTAGCGCGATAAAACCGGTCGAGAAATGTGGTGGGGGGTCTGCCCTTCAAACGCAGCCGGTCGCCAGTTTGCTCCGAGCAGTCTGAGTGGAAAGAAGCGCCTCCGCGTGAAGTGTGCTTTTCGACTTTGTAACACGACGAAGACACGGTCAAGCTCCATCATGACAATGCCCCTAGCCATCCACCCAGACACGTCCTTCATCGTTACGAACTTCCGGAGTACCCTGTAGTGGTCACCCAGCACCCTTACAGTCCCGCTTTGGCTCCGTGCGCCTTTTTTTGTTTCCCCGACTGAAGAGAGAACTGAAAGGAAAACATTTGGAGACTGTGGAAAACATCCAAAAGCATGTTACAACGTTCCTGAGAGATATTTCCGTCGAAGAGTTTCATGGCGCCTTACAGGCGTGGCAGACACGTCTCGGAAAGTGTATTGATGCAAGGGGAGAGAGTACTATATTTTGAAGAATTTTAAGCATTTGTACAAGTAGGATCAATAAATCTGTTTTTCACACATAATATATGCATTATTTGGTGAGGTGCAAATGGTGGGATGGGGTGGGGGCACAGGTGGTGAGGGAACCAGAGCGGAGGTGGGGGAGAAGGAATGAATGAGGGGAAAGGAGAGAGATTAGGGCAGACTAGTACTCTTCCTTCCGCCGAATTCCTTCTCCTTCCGAAAAAAACAGCGACGTCTGTAGTTTTCGCATCTTAGATCAAAAAGTCGTCACCGACTGTACGAGTATTCTTCCCAAGACCAAAGGACAATGCGTTGTTTCTTTACGCACACTGAAAATTTCATGCGCGGAGTGCAAAGAGTACAGAAGACGATACAAATTGGTGAACTTGATAGAATCTCCGACTACATGCGGCGAGGAATACATTAGGAATGTCTTTAAGGTTTTGTTTTGCTTACAATATCAAATAATAAGTGAAATAAGTAGATTTAAAAGAAACTGCGGGGGTTCCAAAATTTGAGTGTGTAAGAGGACGTCTCGGTAGCTTAACTGGCTAAAGCACTCGGCCGGATATCGAGGGATCCCGGTTCGAATCCCGGTCAAGGCGAATGATTTTTACTCTCTAAAATTGTTGCATTGCGATATAAGTAGTATAAACTAAACCTAAAATAAGACGAAGACGACAGATTTATACAAAACATATCGATTTTTTTATCATTCCAAGGGAAATAAAATTGGAAACGAATCCATTTTTCTCAAAATATTATTATTGTTAATTTAAAAGGTTTATCATGTGTATTCACAAATTTCAAACTTAATGTCGATGTAACAACTTCAAACTATCTTGTGAATGTATTTAAGATAAATATTTTATTTAATTAAAATATTTTATGTTTATAATGATAACTTGGTGTTTGAAATTTAAATATACTCCCCAAACTCTTCTAGGTAATATGTGCTATGAACATATCGTTACTTAACCATTAGCGGTGAGTAGTTTTGAAACTAAAAGTTCTAGAAACCACCGCGCACCTCAGAGAATTTCGTTGCTGGGACAATCGCACCCTCCCTCCAAGTTCTCCATCCTCCTTCGTCCCCTCCCCTCAATTTTCACCCCTCCAGAATCATTTGATTTGATGGGTGCACATAACATTTCCCTCTCCTGGCTGATCTGACGCCTCAGACCATTAACGACCATCAATGCGGCATTTTCATGATCCATGAGGCTGGACCGCATCCTCCGAGCAGTGCCACAGTTAAACGAGTGGGTAGCCCTTGATGGTTGCGCGAAATGTTTAATGACCTATTCATGTTTGAGTGCAAATGTTGGTCGTAAGGTATAACAATTATATTGTGTAGAAAAACTTCAAAATCTATAAAAATAAAATGGTAGACCACATTTACAGGATGCGTTCCAAAAGTAAGGCAATTAAATTTCCCGCGCCGTTCCTAATGGACTAGTGAAATAAACTTAGTGATAGGGACTCTGAGCTTTGCCGCAAAATCAATCTCAGTGCTCTCTAAGCTGTGAAAGCGGCAGGATGTCAGTTATTGTAAACCTCTGCGCGCCGACCGTGTCACGAAAGACCAACCGAGCGCAAATTTCAAGTGAACTTTTGCAACGTACTAAAAATGAACCTGACTATTTGGACGCCATAACGTCATCAGTGGTGATGAAACCTGGTTATCAATACGACCCAGAAACAAAACGCCAAAGCTCTTAGTGGCACTCCGACCAGTCCCCCAAGCCCAAAAAGGCAAGAATGAGCGAATCAAAAGTGAAAACAATACTCATTGTCTTTTTCGATAGTAAAGGAGTAGTCCATAAGGAGTTTTCCTCAAGGACAGACAGTTACCGTTGCCTTCTACATGGATATGCTGGAAAAACTCTGAAAAGGGCCATTAGGACGAGAAAAGACATCTCCGCTTCCTGGTAACTCCATCACGACAACGCGCCTTACCACAACGCGCTAAGAGTCCGCGAGTTCCTGGCCAAACACCAGGTGCCAACGCTGCCCCACCCCCCCTATAGTCCTGTCGTCGCCTCAGCAGACTTCTTTATATTTCCTGGGATCAAGGCATCCCTGAAAGGAACCCATTTTTCGTCCATGGAAGAGATCCAATCAGCCGTGACCAACACCTCGCGAAAAGTCCCCAAAGACGCCTTCCAGGGCGCGTACCGGTCATGGCAGAGTAGCAGGAAACAATTTGTACATGCCAAAGCACAGTACGTTGAAAGATTTTAAGTGTTTTTTGCGAATCTGTTCAATAAATTACCTTTTTAAATAATGTCATTTCTTTCGGAATACACGCTGTGTTTATGATTACTCTGAAGTTTTTCATTGACTTCACCATCGGATTATTCAAAAACACTGATCTACTGGATCTATCCCAAAAATAAGTAGAATGAATCCGGGGGAACAAAATTATTATAGATCAAAATGCGTGTTACTAAAATTCTTCAAAATAGCACCCTTTTGTATCTATGCCAACTCCTCAGCCAAGCGTCGACGGGAATCGCGTCAAAGTTTTCTTTGAAGTTAGGCAGCATTCCAAAATGGCTGCCTTTATAAAGCTCCTTTGTATTATTGTGAAAATAGCCAGGAATATTAGAGTATCTTGAGTTAAACCGCACCAAAATCACAGATATTTTTATAAGTCAAATAAGTAAAATAAATTTGAAATGGATCATTTTATAGAAGCTGTCCAGCATATTTTGAAAACTCCATTATTATATAGAAGAAAATAGCATCCGTTTCACATCAAATAAATTAATTGAATAACGGATACGACTGAGATGATGTTTCTTCTAGAAAAATGTTATATATTTCGGACTCCACGAATGTATGTGGCGGATGAAGAGACGGGAAAGTTAGTGTTGGGCATGGGGGTAAAACGGTACAGTTCACGGTCACCTATGTTAACATTTTCGGACCGCAGTAGGGTCATGTTCGGGTAAAAATGAATCGGGTGGGTATTCACCCCCTGCCACATACCCTAGTGGTGGTTTGCAGTGTACATAAATAAATAAATAAATGTCTTTAAACGTACACGCGGAAGAAATAGTAAAAGACGCATTGGAAGCGCTGGAGAGAGGAATGAAAGTTGGTGGCGAATCCATAAAATCAGAACTGAAGATGATTAAATTTTAGTCAGCCTGACAGCTATATTTAAAATCATTACTGGGCACATTACAAAATCAGTATGTCTTTTATGAGATGAGGAACAATTTAACAGAATACATTTATTAGGTTGTTAAGGAATGAGAAGGTTAATTTAAATCTTAAAATGATAGTGTGTTAATTAGAGGGACGTAAGGAGAAGAATTGCGATAGGCAAAGAGGCTTTCACAAGGAGGAGGGAGTGGATGAGGGGGACGTTGTGTAAGGATGTTAAGAAAAGACTCGTAAAAACTCTGATATGGAGCGTAGCTATGTACGGCGCGGAAACGTGGTCACTGAAGCAGGAGGATAGACGTAGATTGGAGGCTTTTGAAATGTGGGTGTGGAGAAGAATGAAGAAAGGTGAAATGGACTGGAAAAAAAACAAATGAGGAAGTGCTGGAGATGGTGGGTGAGGAGAGGGGCTTGTTGAAAGAAATCCTATGGAGGCAGGAAAAATGGATGAAAGGCGTGTTGAGCGGCAGTGGGATGTTGAAGAAGGTAATAGAGGGGAGAATGTTAGGCAAACGAGGAAAGGGCAGGAACATGATAGGGATGTTGAACGGGCTGAAGGGAGGAAAGAAGTACACCGAGATGAAGAGGGACCTGATGTAGATTAGGTTGCTGGATTGGGTTTTGTTTGGAGTTACAAAATATTTATTTTGCAGTTGTGTCCATCCAAAAACCTACCTGAACCGGTAGATTACTTCACTACTAAATTTAGAGCAGGATATACAGTTTAAAGAGCGCCGGTGGGCAGTTAGTGCTGCATTTATTTATGCATACTTGTCTGTAAAAAAACTTTCCCTGTCGGTTTTCCTTTCTTGTTAGGTTAAGATTTCATAGTTTATTCCTAGTTTTAAGTTTCTTCTTCTCAAAAACCACGGTTTCACTTCAGCCATGTTTCTTCTTCAATGCCATGAGTTTCTTATGTACAATGGCCGGTAAATGTGAGACTTCACTCACCGGGACGGTATATACTTCCCCGTTCGGGCAGTCAATGAAAATTTTCGAATGAGAACGTGAGGACGTGGTATGAAGTGGTAGAGATATGACAGCAAGAAATACATTAATCAAGGAGAGAATTAGTAACAGGAAGTTGAGTAAGGATGCTTACAAAATGCTCGTTAAAATTTGGAGAGTGGTTTTGTGCAGCGGGGGAACATGGTCATTGAAGTAAAATGATTAGTGTACTGGTAAATTTGAGGCTTTTTGAGATTTGGGTGAAGAGAAGAATGGAAAAGGTGGAATGAACAGAAAAGAAAACAAACGAGGAAGTTCTGGGCATGTTGGAGGAGTATTATTGGGAGAAATCCAAGTATGGAAAAAATCTGAATGCCAAGTATTTTGATTGGTGATATGCTTTTGATTATTGTGATAAGAGAGGAGATCGTCAGGTAATCTTTATAGGGGAAAGGATAGTCATGGTGAATAAATTAAAGGGAGGTAGAATATATGCCAAATTAAAGAAGTGTTTACTGTAGTATGCAGGCTGTTACACGGCGTTGTGTCAGTTGAAGCGTACAAATACGAGGCGTGTTCATAAAGTAAGGCCAGTTTGGTCACACGAAAAAATATATACATATGAAACACATTTTATTGGCACTTTTAGTTAGCTACAAATCTACTTCACTTATCTACATAATCGCCGTTCACTTCTAAGCATTTTTCGTACCGCTGCACCAGCTTCTTTAACCCCTCTGCATAGAAACTCGCCGCCTGAGGGTTGAACCAATCGACAACGCCATTCTTGAGTTCCTCTTCGGTTTCGAAACGTTGTCCACCGAACCACTGTTTCAAGTGCAAGAAGAGGAAGTAGTCGCTGGGTGTAAGGTCAAGACTGTACGGTGGGTGGTTTAAAGAGTTCCCAACGACCCAAAAACTCTCGTCCACTGGGCATTCTTTGCTCTTTGTGGTGGTCGGTGAGCATTTTCGGTACCCACCTTGCACGCAATGTGTGGTATCCGAGGTTTTCCGTAACAATATTGTAGACAGTAGTGCGTCCAAGTTGAGGAAATTGTTCAGCCAGGCCATTAATTGTCAATCGACGATCACATCGCAGTTTTTGTTCCACTTGCGAAACAATTTCATCGGTCAGAATACTGGGCCTACCACTTCGCTCTTCGTCATGGACATTTGTTCGTCCATTTTTAAAATCACAGCACCATTGTATAACCTTTCCTTCACTCATAACTGTAGGTTTATAAACTAGGCATAATTCCCGATGAATTTCAGCAGCCGACAATCCTTTTGCATACAAGAATCGTATGACAGAACGCACTTCACAGCTGGCGGGATCAACGATTGTCGCGGACATTGTTGTTTGCATGCACGGACAAGCAAACGACTTCTGAAACAAAACAAATGCTGCTATAGCTTCTCAATGAATCAGTAGATGGCGCTGAAGGAGCAAAACTGTGTTCTGAAGCGCCAATATTTAAATATAAGCAAACGGTACTTACTTTAAGAATACGCGTCGTACTATATAGCGGCGATTAATCTGTCACCATCAAAAATCTATATTTAACGGTAGAAGGATATCATTTAATAAGGGAAAGAGACAACTGTGGTCCACATCAACTTGATAATAAATATGCATTATTTTCTTTCATTATTTTTGTCACTATGGTTACTTAACTACGCCACTAGTTATTACTATTACATATTATTTTCTCAAGGTTTTACGTTTTTTTATTTTTTTTCCTAACGATTTTGACAACGTTTTTTTCCCTTCTTAGCGTATTAGAAATGTTATGCACATAGCTATTTTATTTCTCTGTTAGGTTGACTTCTCTACTGGCGGTGATGATACCTCCTCCACTAATTGGCAATTGTATTTTTTTTATTATTTTAAGGATAGAAATTGTTTGAGTAACTACAGTCTTTTATGTACCGAATTAGACCACAACGCTTGGCAGACCCAGTACACCTGGTGTCGTTGCACTCCCTGCCACACACCTTGCAGGTGACCTACGGTGGTATTATGTATAGGAAACCTGTTTCTATAATGGCGCTTAATAATTTCTGCTCATTAAACTGTTTTTTAACTTTCGGTCTGAGTGTTATAGGTTACCGGAAAATTCTCCAGAAGAAAATCTATTCCCAATTTCCCCATAACTAAACTATAAATATTTATTTGTTCGCTTTGAGCGGTATTACCCCATGGGGAAATAATTTATCTGTCACTTTTCTTCGTCAATGATTTCCCTCCTATCCAGTCTCAACGATGAAAGTTGGTCCAGCAAAACATGGAACCGGTTTGCTTGTAGTGACTTTCACATTAATTAACTCGGATATAATGTCAAGATCCGATGTGTGCTTTTTGAGTGTCAAATATTTGGCATTTATTTTAAATTATCATCACTTAATCGCTGCTGATGTTGTTGAATTATATTTTTTCGTCGGTGGGTAATTTATACATACTACATATATGTCAGTTTAAAATGTGGGGCAAGCGGAACTGGTAGCTGTTTTGATTGATGGAAATATATGCACTCAAGGACTCGACGAAAAATTTGTTCTTATCGAGTTACTCCTCATGTTGAGGCCTGTAAATTAAACTCTTAATCGATAAATTACCGGTGACTCGCGCTATAATTATTCTGTCATGTCAGAGAAGTTCTGACGTTTCCAAAGGTCAGTGAAGTGCCGTTAGCGTAAGAGAAAATATGAATTGGTCGCTTCAATAATTCCAGAGTGGGTGAGCCTGGGGTCATAATCAAAGAAAATGTACTTTGATTATCTATTTAAACACCAAGTTACCTGAATTTTTAACGAAACCATTCATTAAATATCCTCACTAAAGTCTGTTACGCGACTTCAGTTATTTGGGAAAAATTATTTACCCACCATGTCGCTAATTCATGCCGAAACCCAATTGTTCATTCAGTACTGTGTGAAAGAGGCTACTCTGATTTGTTACCTTGGATATTCTAAATGTATGAAACTCGTAAAAATTGAAGAAAATTAATGACTTTCACAAGTGTTATCAGATTTTTTATCTGGCAATAGTTCTCCATGGTTCGCGCGGCATAATCTCAACGTTTTCAATTTTTTTCATTAACCCTTCAATAAGTAAGGGGGTCCATCATTTGAAAACAAATTTTAAACGAGATCAATGGATAAAATACGTTCCGACTTTCTTAAAAAGTTATCATCTTAATCAATTATGATACCCGACTATGTTGACTCTTTCTTGATATCTAATAATTCATAATATTTTACGACTTTTGTCTAATTTTTTCCCACTGCTTTTTTCTCTCTCTTATTTAATTTTATCATTGTTCAATTAAGTATCTATTATTTGTCCCTGAGGCGAGGGAAGAAAGGGTTATTTTACTTCATCCAATTCGGTTAAAAGAAACGATGAATCCGCAATAAAAAAACATTTTTCATCATTTATTTATGCAAACAAAATCTAAACGCGTCTTCGTTTATGAGGTACATAAATGCCAAAAAAAAAGAGAGAACACCGGATTTTATTTAGTGAAAAATTTTCGACGTTAGGAATGGAATAGGATTGTTTTTTTTTCCATTGATGCCTGTGCCCTGGAAAGTGATGATTTATCTGCGGTCGAAATGGTTCCGTGTGTTGAGGGATCAAAGGGATGGAACAGTTCGGTAAACTGATAAGAGATGCCATCACGGTCGTTTTGATTACGAGACGCTAATGAGGGCGATACAATGGATTGAAATTCCAATTTAATCTCTTGCACAATCGAAGCTTTGCGCTGCCGTCTGAGATTGGATGGCGGGTGGGGGTTTCGATTTGGGAGGACGAAGGAGAGAGAGGCAGGCGGATGGCTTTTACGACGGACACCATTGTTCCGTTTGCGTTTGCATAGCAACTCGAAAGATACGCTCCCCTCCTTTCCCTACTCTCCGAACAAATGGCGGCCCATGAGTGACGTTTAATTACCACCCGGTCGCCGCCAGCCTTCGAAAACGCAGCCATTGTCACCAAGGCCTCTCATCTCAAATCGAAGTTGGCATGACGACGCCGAACTGAAAATTCGACCACTCATCCGTGTGTTGTGTTCGAATGGGTCACGTTCAACAGTATCGATTCGATAACTCTTTTTTGTTTACGTTTAGTCTGTGAAATTAAATGAATGGAAACAGTCAATCAATCAATCGGTCGAAAATGAGGATTTTTTTTCTCCTTAGAAATTGTGTAAAAAATACGACCTCAAAAAATCGCCCGGAAATATGTATGAATGAAATTAATTTTTAATGGCTTCATTTGAACGTACAACTTGGACTGTTACGGAAATAATATTTTTTTCCCCACCCAGAGCGGAACCGGTTGCTTCATCCGTTTCTGAGTGATTCATTTACGACACCTGCGACTTTCTAAAGCCCTTGGCAATTAGGCTTTCCGCGAACGGACGAGAATAATAAATTTCGCTGCAGCCGTGACAGAACCTCTCCAAAATGGCAGTGGTGCCTTGAAAGTATGGATATACGGTATTTCCTCCCCTAGCCAATATCAACCCCTCATATCTCCGCCCTTTTCCTCCCTGACTCAGGACAGTGAACGACCTCGGCTTTGCCATCTTACTTCCCAGTCACTTCCCATTCGAGTTCTGGTCGTGTCAAGAAAAAAAGATGGATTTAGACACACCTGCGCATTCTGTGACGCCTCAACTACTATGAGATTTAATGCCTATTCACCCTCATTCTCAAGGTGAACGTTGTACACCTAATCAAAAACAGAGAGACATGAATTTGAAACAAAGACCGGGCATTATTTTCTGGCACCAAGTTTGCAAGGGAATAAGACACTCGCTGACTTGGGATAAGCGACGAAAAAAGTTTCACCTGGGGATAATAATCATAAAAACTTGCGCGATTACTATTGTTACTAAAACTTTTGACACAGAAGAAATCCCAGGGTATTAATGCTCGTAGGAAGGGCTTTAAAAGATGATGGCATTAATGCAAATGACAACCATCTAGTTGTGGTAGAAGTTGTTATTGGTAAAGCCCGAAAGCTAACGTCATTAGCGCCATTAGGAATAGGGAGAGGGTAATTTGGGGGAGGTAGGAATTTCAGGAAATTCGAGGGAAGGGTGGAGAGAAATCCAGCTTCGGTATCAGCCTGCTCTAATAACGAAAGGCGCCAAGGGGTCACAAAATTTAACGTCCCATCCGACGGACGACGTACTCCACTTGAGGTGGTCTTTCCAAAAGACATCCCAAGAAAAGATCCGGGGCAGCACTGGAAAGTGCTGCCACCTCTGGGATTCGAAACCCAGGCACTCGGGTTGGGTAGCCATAACACTAGTCCCTGCAGTAAGCCATTTTCCTCAAACTCCCTGCACTATTTTCGATTGGTTTTAGTGAGAATTACGGATTGGAACACTTAGCAGACGATTCGGTAATCTCGAATCCCATTGGCGATTCGAAAGAGTGCGTGTTGTTCAATCGGATTGTGATACATGAATGGTGTAGATTGCTTTTTGATTTTCGGAGATTTTGAAAGCTAGTATTTCCATTTTTTTTATATTCGCTCACGATTATTTGTCCGGGGAGGTTTTGTTTCCTCGATATCAATTTAATGTGTGTGTTGATATTGTCCGCATTCTTCGATTAGTGCCTGCTCCGCTCCCCGCCGATGCTTTCCCTCTCCCGCCATCTACGGCCCCCTTCCCCTGCACACCAACCATCCCGCCCCCTCCCCCTCGGGACCCCCTCACCTTCCAATATCCCGGTAAAGGCGGCGGCGGTCAACCAGAAGCCGAACGCTGAAATAGCTTTCCGAAAAAATCCGGTCCAGAGGAGCGTTCGAGTGAGATGAAGGGTGGGAGGAGAGAGAGATAAGGGAAAGACCGGAAGGTGAAGGGGGTTTGGAGACCGGACACCGACCGTTTCCACAAGGGGGGGGAAGGGGGATGGGTAAGTCGACACGTGATGGGAAAGCGGCCATTTTGCACTAGGTACGAATGAGGGGACTCGCATGATCTTACGAATTGACCATTACGAGGCCAATTTAAAATAAACACAGAAGGTGGCCGGAAGTTTTAGCTTCCTTCGCGTTATTGTAAAATATTTTATCAATAATTTGTATTCTCATTTGTTTTCACACGCGAAGCATTAAGATTCCTCTCTCCTTTTTTTCATTGGAATTAAACAAAAACTTATGCGTTTTTTTAATGATTTAGTTATAATCCGAAAAAATACAATGTTGGAACTTTGGCATCTGATTATAAACACGAAATAACAACAAGAACAATCGCAAATGCTCAAATTCTAATTGGTGAAAGATCCACTTTGGTGGGAATCGAACCCGTGACCACTGTGATAACAGCCGAGGGCGTTGTGCCGACTTCACTGGGGTCGGCGAACACGAAACTAGTTCTACGCACAAAATGGCTAATGGCCAGCGCAAGGAATTCTGAAAAGTATGAATTTTCTCCCCGGATTCAACTCAACCCTCATTTTACTTATTTCGAGAGAATTTTATTTACTTATACGAGAAATTTCACCACCCTTCAACATTTCCTTCGCTATCTTTTTCCACCTTCTTCGGATTTCCCCCAGGAACTTTCCCTCTTCACCAAACACATTTAAAACGCCAGCCTTTGTCTACCATTCTGTCCAATTTATTTTCTTCATCCCTCGCCTCATTCACATCCCAAATGCCTGCAAACAATATTCATCCCCCTAAATCAAAAACCATTTACTTTCACATATTCAAAGGAATATATTTTAAGCTAAAGTCGATTCTAATCTTTTTTTCGCTAATTCTAAGTAAATATGTGAATGAAATTAATAACCGAAAATTCAGACGCCGTATCGCAAAAATCATATGGTACAGTTAAATACCATTCATGCCATGAACTCAAAGTTTCATAACAAACAAGCAATCTAATACAAAATATAAAACCTGTCACAGTTGGCTTCAATCGTGTAGATCAAAGCTCTTCAACCCGGGTTCCGCTGAACACTTGGGTTTTACAGAGCCTTTCAAGGATAGCGCGTCTATGGGACAGAATACTGAGATGATATTCAACTGTTTTAAAAGTGAAACAAACTTTCACAACTGCCTATAACAGAACTCGCCCTTGTGACAGCTGCTTAAGAACTTGGCACTGCAGCGCCACGGTTTGGCGGGCGAACTAATTAAGCTATTAAACCTAATTGCATTGCGTATGCTGTCGCTGTCATGGCAAGCTGATAGATATCTGCTATCCGCGGTGAACCACGCACGCCAGGCAGACCGGAACCTAACAAGGTTGTGAGAGATGTTGTTTATGCCCCGCAGCCATAAACCATAAATTAAAAGTCTATTTATGTCCGTCTGTTGTATCGTTTTCGACTGTTTTGTATATTATTATTCATTATTCGACTAGGATACCGCTACAATGGGTATTTGGTTGAAAGCGGGAAATATCCATTCCAACAACGCGGGAACTTGTACTAACCTTCAAAAGCAGCAGCTGAATGTGAAACAACGATAAATTTTAAGCGTATTACTACAAACATGTCCGATGATCTGAATGAATTCACTCGGAAAATAACCCAGGTATGTTGAAGAAGGTTTAAATTGTTGTTTCACTATGACTGTTTATCCAAAATGACGGTGTTTAAAGTGTAAACACAGTGGTGCAAACTAGATGTTTAAATTCTGCAAAAATAAAGTCATTCGGAAACGAAGAACCCATCTTCAAAGGACTACATTGATGAGTATGTCAAAAGAATGTGTAAGGAGCTGTATAGTACGGTAAACAAAACTTTATGAAAAATGTAGGTTACGATTGTAAGAATAGCTTTGGAAGTATCTTATCGGGTTAATTATCTCATGGCTTCCATTCAGTTGACGAAATATTGGTGAAACCATGTGCCAAAGATATAATTTCTTGCATGATTGGAGAAAAATATAATATATTGGTGGATTTTTTTCCCTTTTTCGTATGTTACAATATCAAGGCACATGAATGACATCAAATTACTGAGGAATGGAACTCATAAAGCGTTTAAAAATTTGTAAGGATAGATTTATCCTTCAACTGGACGAATCCACAGATTAGAGATTTTTCTCGCTATTGCGCAATTTACTCATGGAATGTTGATCAGGGAGATGTGTTTATTAGCGAATCTCTTCCCTGCATAACAACAGGCGTAGAACGTTGTTAATTGAATGATTTGTATTTGATAAATAAAACTAGTAATAAAGTAAACTAGTCACGCCAGAAACTTAATAAATAAGTTTCTGGCTTGACTTGGTGGAAAATCCTCATATTTAAATTGAAAAATAACTAACTTGACTTTTCCACATAGGATTTTTTTAATTAACGACCTAGGTTTTGTTATGGTATAACATCTGTAGGTCCTGAAGATGTTAGACCATAACGAAACTTAGATTATAAATTTTAAAAAATGTCTATTTGGAAAAGCCAAGTTGGTTATTTTTCAATTTCAATTTGATTTGTGCTTAATTAAGTACCATATACCTGTATCTTGTGATTTATGCCATCGAGTACAGTTAATGGAGTTAAGGCAATAGCTGGTAATTTGATGGGCGTAGTTGCATGCATAAAATAGAAAAATCATCACATTAGGAACACATACTCTTGTCCTCATCAATAAACTCTTGCAGTCCAGAAAATGTCGAAAGAGGTAAAAGCTAGTATTAATCATTGCGTATAAATCAAAATTGACATTGTAAATATTATTAAATCAAGGTAAATATATATGTAGTTTACGAAAAACACTATTGCTTAATATGGAATTTCGATGGCCATCTCGTGTAAAAGCGTTGAGAAGATTTCTTGAATCAAAAGATGATATAAGAATGTTCTTAACTTAACATTTTTCTGAATTTGTTTAGCATTCAATTAGAGTGGATTGGATTTTTAAATATGGCATATCATGCAGATATTATTGCGTTTTTTAACGAACTCGAAACTTCCCTCTAAGCGATGAATGTCAACATTTTCAGAGTGCAAATAGTTGAAAATAGATGACCAAGATAGTGTAAAATAGATGATACTATTCACAAATTTAAATTTTGGGTGCCATGGATCAGCTCTTTATATTCATACATATTATTTATATTAGTACTCATTCAATGTGCTCTCTACAAAGCACCTCAAGTAGGGATCGGCATACCACTGAAAAATATTTGTTGTCTCAAGGAGTTGAATCCGGGGCCTCACGGTAGGAAGCCTGCACGTTAGTCACCGCAACATTCCGATCCCCAAAATATTATCTCTCACATATAAATAGATATGAGGAAATGGGATAGGTATGCACACAAAAGACAAACACAGTAGAGGTGGGGAAGGCGGAATCAAGCAGATCACAATCGAAAAAATATTTCCGTGACCGGGACATGAACACCGGATTATTAGACCTGCCGGACCGATGTTCTAACCAATTGATCTGTCGAGGAAGATAATTTTCACTGAAATCTGCGGAGGCGGGGGAGGTTTATGCCGTTTGCCCCGATTCTTTGGCAAGAAGATGGCGTTAGGAAGCTGTTAAACCCACCAGAGGACAAATGGACGACACTAGGGGAAAAGGACAGTAGGGAAAGCAATCATACAACGTCATAGAGCACAGGAAAAATGCGTTTTGTGGCACAAATAGCCAGAAAAAGACGAGCCACATTGGCCGAATACACATTCAAACACGAAATCCCGCCATATAGCGAACAGAATATATTTTTTATTTATATAAATAATACTTAGATATATTATTATTATTACGTAATATTCCGGTGAAAGTAGGTGTTTTAGATGGATACAACTATCAAATAAATATTTTGTGACTTCAAACAAAACCCAATCCAGGAACCTACTCTACATCAGGTCTCTCTCTCTTCATCTCTGTATACTTCTTTCCTCCCTTCATCCCGTCCAACATCCCTATCCTGTTCCTGCCCTTTCCTCGTTTGCCTAACATTCTCCCCTCTATTACCTTCTTCACCATCCCACTGCCGCTCAATACGCCTTTCATCCAATTTTCCTGCCTCCTTAGAATTTCTCCCAAAAAACCCCCTCTCTTAACCCACCATCCCTAGTACTTCCTCATTTGTTTTCCTTTCGGTCCATTTCATGTCCATTTTTCTCCACACCCACATTAAAAAAACCTCCAATCTATGTCTATCCTCTTGCTTCAGCAACCACGCTGCTGCGCTGTACATAGCTACGCTCCATATCAGAGTTTTTAAGTATTTTCTTAACATCTTTTACTCAACGTCCCTATCTTCAACTCGCTACTCCTTGTGAAAGCCTCTTTACCTAGCGTAATTCTTCTCCTTACGTCCCTACTACTTTGACCGTGTTGGTCCAAAACACTTCCAAGATACGTTAACTGTTCTACCTGCTCTATTTTAATGTTTAGCTTAGCCTTTTTCTTTCTGGAAAATCGCATAACCTTTGTTTTATTAACATTGGTTCTACTTAGATATATAATATTTACATATAATACAGGATATTGTATGATATTTATTTATAATATATATATATATATATGAGATGAAGAGGGACCTGATATAGATTAGTTTGCTAGGTGGGGAGTAACAAAATGTTTATTTGATAGTTGTGTCCATCCAAAAACCTACCTTAACCGGTAGATTACCTAATAATAATATATATATATATATATCCCCGGGCAAGGCACTTTGGGCACCTGCAGCTCCACTCAAGCTAGTTGATTTTTCGGGTACCAGGTCTTCCTGGGAAACCATAACCGGCACAGGGAAAGGAACTGGCCCCCCTACCCTGATGTGTGAATATTCACACGCCGTCGGGCTTGGTGCATGGGTGAGCTCTACCATCACCTACTGAACCGACCTTCGGGTTGATTACTGTGTTTTATATATATATACTCGTACAATCAACGCAAAGAACAATGATGATATTAAAAATACAGAATGGTTTGAATAAAGTTATTTGCGAGAATACTTAGTCTCTATAGCTTCGTTCCTACCTAAGAGGGAAAAGAGACTAATTACTGTCATAAATCGATTGAGTTGAAAAGTTGTAATACTACATGCAATGCACAAGTGTAATGAGTGGGAACGTGAACGATATTGTAAGCGATACAGTTTCTATTAAATGGCGCTGGCGAGAGTAATTCTCAAAGTTATGGTAAAAAATACATTTATCCAAGGCAAAATATTGTGGGTTTCCGAGAAAGATCAAAAAAATTAATACATAAAATGAAAATGTGGAGGACAGAGGTGCAAAAGTTAAATTGGAAAAGAAATCAGGGCGTTGGGAAAGTTCTTAGGAAGCCTAACGAGACATCCTCGCCTATAGGGAACGGATTTCATTAGAAACTTTCGGATCGCTTTCACGAGAGTGGAAATTTCGAATTCAAATACTTCGGCTTCATTATTTTCAGTGAGAAACTGTAAAAGTTTGGAACTTAACGGAGATAATCACAGAAGCGACGCAGCTTTTGTCGGCTGATTGTGTAATGAAACTTTGGCACATTTAAATAAAACAACGGTTAGCAACGAGGGCAATGTTGTACGGTGCGGCGAACATTTTATATTTACACTTTTTTTATTATATTTCGTGTCAATAAAATCGTTTCAATACGGGCGTAATTTAGTGAGCTGCAAAAAAATACCGCAGTTTACAGTTGCGAAACGCGGGAATTTTACGATGCAAAAATCATTCGCCTAATCCAGGGTCCCATTCAAGCATGTTTGAGTGATTTAAAACTCTGCAATCCTGCTTGTACCCAATTTTCCATTGTATTCGTAGAAATCAGCTTTCGGTACACAGTTTAACACAAATGAATGAGCAATAGAGAAGAGAATTATCATGAATAACGCAGCTGTAGCACATAGATTGACAATCGAATGAGAGGAAATCAAACAGGGTTGAGTTTTTATTCATGACTGCCAAACAGTTATAATTGCTGAATGTTAATTCAACATTTTATCATTATTATGACTGCTGCTTCTAATTTTGTACTCAACGTTACCAGATAAATATAGTAGTTGTATATTGATTCACGTCTTTTGAAAAAATGTTTTGATTTTAATGGAAAATCTTGTCATACAAAAAATATGGACGTTTGAGGTTCAAATATTTTGTAGCTATTTTAAAATTTGGTTTTAAACATGAATGTATATGGTATCTTGTTAAGTGTTAAGTATCATCTAGTTAAGTTAATGTGTCAAGTATCATCGTCTCGATCTTGCCACTGAATTTGTGGGAGACATAATATAAAGTATGAGCCATTTCTATTATTCCACTTAAATTATGAGTAGTTTGTTATTGTACTAGAAGTACTATAGTCGAGGGTAATACATTGTAAAGGTGAAAAATGTGTAATTCTTCAAGTTTCGAATAAAATAATGGAATTAAGTCTGCTGAAGCTGTTTATTCATAAACATATGGTTGGATATTAGTCCACAGTACTTAATCTTCTTCTTCTGCACTTCATGTTCCAGAAAATTGAGCTTTTTCGTCTTCACATATGGGCTTACTGCCGTCTCTCCTTAAGTAAACCAGCATCTCTCTTTGCTTAGGTTTCATATTCTTATTAGCTTAGATACACCTGGACCATCGAAGTGGTCCTTCCATCTATTGGTCTCTTCATAAACTGTCATCGTACATTTTGAGCTACATTTTTATGTTTTAATGACGTATTTTAATCATTCGTGAGCATCCTTTGGACAATTTTTAAAATATCATCTCGATCGCTTGGGTTTTTTTTTCCTTTCTTGCGATGCGACACGTATTTTTCGCTGCCATGCGTCATAGTTGGTGTTGGTATTGGCATATAAACGTTTGTCCTTGCCTATTTTATTGGTTTATTATTCAATATTTTTTTAAAGTCATCCGAGGAATAGTGTTCTTGATTTTGTTTATATTTGTGGTTTAATTCGCGCATAAATTCATAAAACACGAGTTCCGCTGACGTTCCATCCTGCTTCCTCAGGTGAAATGATATTCATTTTTTTGCACTTCAGCTTTAAGTATTTATCCTTCGGTCCAGCTTGACATTATTGGACTGCTGGTTTTTCCTCCCGAGTTGTTGACCATTATTGTTATTTTTTTTTCTTTTCTGAAGGTTACGAACACGTCCAAAAATTGGAAACGTGACTATAAACCGTATGAAAAAAAGGGGAAAAAAACGTGAATGGTGGTCAACGACGGGGGAAGGGAAAATAAATAGGGTCACGTTTGACCCGAAGCCTATATTATCCGGAATAAAAGAACAGATTGCACTTCATCTATAGAAGCCGACAGGAAGACGAGAGAAATTTTTTTATGGCATTACTTACAGGGGGGAATTTGAAAAAGGCGGAGGAAGTTGATGGAAATGATGAAATATTTAAAGGTGATAGGATTGGCAAGATCGAGATAGAAGGGAGAGGGAAGGATGAGCTGGAAAGAGGAAGTAAGAGAGTAGACAGCTTGAAGACAGGCAGAAGTCGCGAATAAATTAAGTGATAGGTGATACAGTGCAAAGAAAGAGGAATACACGGTATTTAGAGGCAGTACATTACATGAGGCCGGCCTTTATTTATTTATTTATTTAAAAAAGCAGCCAAAAACGGCACAAAGGCTTTCACATTGACTGACAGGCAATACATATAAATAAACATTAAGAAAAAGAACAAGTAAAACCAACAAACAACAATTAAAAGTTAACAAAAAATTTCAAGAACAGATATAAGAAGGCAGGAGAGCACATATGCAACCAGAGAGATGGTCTCTTGTCCTTCTTATCGATCATCATAAAAACTGTCGGAATAATAGCTGATGAACTGAATTCATGAAAATCAACAGTGCACACTACTATTTTAACAGAATATTTGAGTTTTAAAAAAATGTGAGCGAAAATCGTGCACATTCAGCATTGACAGTTCGCCAGTTTCGGGCAATAAATTCAATCACAATCCTTGATCATCCTCTTAATTCGCCAGATCTCGCCCCCTGCAGCTAAGTTACTATCTGGCGTTTAAGTAAAGAGGTGAAAGTGTTGAGGGAGGAAGAGAGGTCCAGGGAAGGGTACTGGATGCTTATGGAATTAATTGTAGCGGGAAGTCGATGGAATAGGGAACGTTGAGAGACCGAGAAACGGAAATTTGGAATCTGCAACAGACTCAAGTTATGTGTTGGCCGAGGGGGGAACACGAATTGGGAATAGAGACGGAGAGTTCCGTTGAAGATGCCATGCAAGAATTTCATATCACATAGTAATCGACGGCGGTGGAGAGGGGAAACACCAAGGGATGAGAGAGAAATACATGTATTAAGACCGTTGTACACGTATGAAGTCCAAAACCTAACTTGAACGAATAAAATTATACGCAGATGAAATCCAGAATGGAAAAGTGTTAATTTATTATTATTCAGTATTGATTATTAAATAATTATGTTTTATGGTTCCACTTGTGTACATGTTCTGAGCTGAGTACTGATTTTTCAAAGTAATTGATATAATACGCAATTGTGAAAGCTCCTGTAACGGAAACAAGGGCTCCTCAGTTCGGAGGAGTCCTTATTTAGCGACGAAGGCATGCGGGAAGGGAAAAGTGAGCGGCCACGGCGGGGAGTGGGGTGGTAGAGGGTGGAGTTCGGTGGAAGATGTGACGGTCGGCGGCGAAAGGATAAGGACGGCCGGGGAGAGGGAAGGGGGAAGCGAAGGGAAAGGGGAGATAGGTGGCCCTCCATCCAAGTTTGGCTGGGAACGGGACCGGATAAGTTGGCGGTAGCGGAGAAAGCGAGGGGGAGAAGGGGAACGGAGATATAGGGATGGGAGCCCTGTCAAGAATGATGATTCAAACCTTCGGCGCTTTCGAAACGATAAAAGGAGCGCTGCCATGGAGATTGGGGGGAGGGGGGACGAATCGCGAGGAAGGAGGGGGAGGAGGAGGAGGGAAATAGGAGACGAGAAAGGGACAGAGGCTGGATTCCGAGGAAGGGAACAAAAGAGGCGGGAAAAACTAAAGGAAGGAAAAGGAAGTTTGACGAAAATCTCCCCCTTCTCTCTCCACGCTATCTTTCCTTTGTTCTTCCCGCCGGTGGGGGTGGTTCTGTGGTTAGGGGGTTTGTGGGGGTGGGGGTGGTGGGAGAGGAGGAGAGGGAGAAAGGGGAGAAGCTGCAGAGGCGAGTTCCTGCTCTGGGATTCGAGAGATGGTATCGCGCCCTTGGTTATGCTTTTGTTTCATTCGGTATTCGGAGCCTTTCAAAGTGGTGGTTGGGGGGGGCAATGGAGAATAAGAGTTTGGCGAACGGGAGGGGAGGGGAGGCGGTATATCGATCCTTAATGGGAGGGTGAAAAAAAATTCGGGGAGTGGTGGGGCTACACATTCTATTGGACGAACGGCCAAAGGAGGAAGCGATTAGGTTAATGATCAAATCGGGCGTCCCGTCGTCCCCAATATTCCCCTCCTCCCCTTTGTCCCAATTTTTTTTTATTGAATCCCTTTTGTTTTTCCGCCGTCGTGTGCAACTTAATCATCATTATCATTTTCGGGTAATGCGTTTTTAATCCGGGTAGTTAGGGACGAAACCATGAGGAAACTCATTCAATAGTAAGTAAAAAAAAAGGGATGGACTAATGCCGACGATTTCGCCGTCTCCGTGGATAATCTCCATGGAAAATATCCAATTTTAGAAATGGGATACATCGTACTTGATTCTAATTTTAATGAGGGCAATTCCAGTCGGGAAAATTTAATATTTTCTTCTGCATCTACGGCATTTAATTGGCTATCATCATTCTTTGCTTTGGTGTAAGTATGGTGCAATTCTCTACGCAGTTCAGTCGAATAACCTCCCTGTCCACAAATTTCTTCACTATCTGCCAAGGTTCTCTGTTTGCTTCACGTGGTTCCTCAAGTGACTGTACTTCTAAACAATAAATGTTATTCCACAAGAGTGGGTAAGCTATCGTCTTTCGTGAAATGTTAGATTTCCACTCGAATGTCAGGGCTAACCAATTAGTCACTTCCAGTTTTTTCCTCATTACTTCGCTGCCTACACTTTAATTATCAATATCTAGCCGATACTCCGCAAGCCGCCACAAGGTTGCGAGGGGTTTTAAGACACCAGTATTTTCACTTCCGTGCAATTACATCCATGTAGACAATGAACTCAATATTCTCAACTTACCAATTACAGAATTATATATACATACAGGGTTCGTCCGGAAAATAAGTGTACTGAGCTCAGAAAAAAAAATTTATTACACTTTTACATATCTTAAGCTAATATTCCTCAAAATAGGACCCTTGTGAGTCGATACACTTGTTCCTACGGCGTTCCCAATCCTGGAACGCTCCCGCGAAGGCATCATCGGGAACCTCTCGAAGACACGTCGACGGCGTCCAAAGTCCCGTATCGCGTTCCTTTCAAACTCCTCTTTATCTTCGGGAACAGAAATAAGTCCGGTGGTGCCAAGTCCGGGCTGTAGGGCGGGTGCGGCAGCGTTGCCACGCCGTGCTTGGCCAAGAAGTCCGACACGACAAGCGCGGTGTGAGAAGGCGCATTGCCGTGATGCAGCCGCCAGATGTTTTTGATCTGGACTGGCGCTGGCGACTCGTTTTCGAAGCCTGTCGAGCACTTGGACGTAAAATGCAGCATTTACAGTTTGTCGTTCAGGTACAAATTCGTAGTGGCTCCTTTTGTCAAAAATCCGGAAAAAATCAGTACACTTATCTTCCGGACGAACCCTGTATATATCCGAAAGGAAAACAAATGAGGAAGTACTAGGGATGGTGGGCGAGGAGAGGGGTTTATTGGGAGAAATCACATGGAGGCAGGAAAAATGGATGAAAGGCGTATTGAGCGGTAGTGGGATGTTGAAGACTGTAATAGAGGGGAGAATGTTAGGCAAACAAGGAAAGGGCAGGGACAGGATAGGGATGTTGGACGGGATGAAGGGAGGAAAGAAGTACACAGAGATGAAGAGGGACCTGATGTAGAGTATGTTGCTGGATTGGGTTTTGTTGGGAGTTACAAAATATTCATTTGGTAGTTGTGTCCATCCAAAAACCTACCTTCACCGGTAGATTACTTAATAATAGTAATGTGTACATGTATATAATTCAAACGAAGGAGTGATTTGGCGTCTGCCAACAATAGTTTATGAAAACACAAAAAAGGACACCTACATGTATTAAAAAAATTTCCGCGGCAAGACCACCTTCCTCTACGGTAAAAAAGAATTGATACACACACATACACATACACATACACATACAAATCAAGAACAATATATTAATATATATGCACACATATATATATATAATTAAATATATAATATAATTTAATTAATATATATATAATTAATATTTTTACATAATTATATTTCATGTACACAATTACGCATACGTATGCCTTCCTGCAATAATGGGTTTGTTCGAGTAAAGTTATCAATTTATTTTTATTTAGAAAGTGGTTACGTTTGATTTTGTGTCGTACGAGGGAAGAGAGAGTACTTGACTCTTTCAGTGCTGGCATCTATCTTTTTTTATTTTCTCCTTTTATTTCCTCAGTCTGCAAGCATAACTTGAAGCCATAATAATCCCATGGGTGCCATTAGTAAACTCGGGCCTTCTGTACCTCTCTAATAATCTTAAGTTTTTCCTGCTCTCTTCGAGAATCAAGAAATCCCTAAACTAATTCCCCATAGAATACCCATCACACTTTTCTTCTCTTTCCGTCGCAAGTTTTAACAAGCCTGACGGATATTCGTTTGAAATGTTTCCAGCTCCTTGATTAATATTTTTTACTCGGAGATCCCAATTACTTGCCATGCATTCCAAGCGCATTTCTTGAAGGATTTTTTTTACGATTCTCGAGTCTTATTTTTTTATGCCTCGACATGTTTCCCTCTTGTAACATGGGGAAAAGGGGCAGACTCAATTCTCAAATCTCAATTTATTCAAGATAGCCTTCAAAATGAGCGAAATTCCTCCTCATTCTCCATATTTTGGCATCCCAATTTGATATTTGTATTTCCCCCAGCTCACCTCACGCCCTTCTCTTCCTTTTGTCTCCTTTTACGAGACTCCGGATGTACTTTCTCATTGGATTTCCAACATAAACAAGCCTGATCTTCTGATCCTCCTCTTTTTCAGGATCCTCTTATGTTTTATATGAACGAAAAATGCCCTGCTCTTCCTCAGGAGTGGATATATAGTATGCCCTTGAAGAGATTTTCTCTGAAGTATTTATTGCTTCCTCAATTTGGACATTGAATACAATGGAAATGGAGTGTGTATACGAGGTGTGTTCAAAAATTGACGGAAATTTTAATTTTTCGGACAATAATATTTATGTATTCTTATACATTGATTACTGGAGGGGATTACTGGAGTGACAATTATAGAGTGATATACAGCGGCGGGGACGAGAGCCAACGACGGGTTGCCGTAATTTTAAATAAAGGGGTAGGAAGAAGCGTAGTCAACATAGAGCAAGCGACAGATAGAATTTTCTCGTAGAGATTAAAGCAGAGCCGACGAACTTGGTCATTATTCAGGTATACATGCCACCGAGCAACCACAAGGAGGAAGAAGTCGATAGGATGTATGATGAGTTAGAGGATATCATCGCGAGTGTTCCTGCAGGGAAACATTTGATAGTGATGGGGGATTGGAATGCGACGGTAGGCGAAGGAAGAGATGGTGGTGAGGTGGGGGACTAGGTTAGGTTGGCTGATGACCAAGCATTAGTTGCTCAGTCAGCCAAGGGGTTGCAAGCATTGTTGAGTGAATTGGAGGTTCAGTGCGATAAATATGGGATGAGAAGCAATATTAATAAAACAAAGGTTATGCAATTTTCCAGAAAGAAAAAGGCTAAGCTAAATATTAAAATAGGCGGGAAAAAAATAGAGCAGGTAGAACAGTTTACATATCTCGGAAGTGTTTTGGACCAACACGGTCAAAGTGGTAGGGACGTAAGGAGAAGAATTGCGCTAGGCAAGGAGGCTTTCTCAAGGAGGAGGGAGTTGATGACGGGGACGTTGAGTAGGGATGTTAAGACAAGACTTGTAAAAACTCTGATATGGAGTGTAGCTATGTACGGCGCGGAAACGTGGTCGCTGAAGCAGGAGGATAGACGTAGACTGGAGGCTTTTGAAATGTGGGTGTGGAGAAGAATGGAGAAGGTGAAATGGACCGAAAGGAAAACAAATGAGGAAGTATTAGAAATGGTGGGGGAGGAGAGGAGTTTGTTGAGAGAAATCCTATGGAGGCAGGAAAAATGGATGAAAGGCGTATTGAGCGGTAGTGGAATGTTGAAGAGGGTAATAGAGGGGAGAATGTTGGGCAAGCGAGGTAAGGGTAGGAACAGGATAGGGATGTTGGACGGGATGAAGGGAGGAAAGAAGTACACAGAGATGAAGAGGGACCTGATGTAGAGTTTGTTGCTGGGTTGTGTCCATCCAAAAACCTACCTTAACCGGTAGATTACCTAATAAAAAAATACATTGATGTTGCCACCTTCAAAGTAGTCCCCATTGGAGATTATGCACTTGTGCCAACACTTCTTCCAATACCCGAAACACTTCTCCAACTCGATATTTGAGATAGCCTTTAGTTCTTTCAGCGACGCGCTTTTAATGTCATCTACGGCTGTAAAACGACGGCCCTTCAAGATTCTCTTAATTTTTGGAGGTAGGAAAAAGTCACACGGAACCATATCTGACGAATACGGAGGCTGGGGCATCGTTACAGCTGTGTCTTCGGCCAAAACTTCACGGACAAGCAATGAAGTGTTAGCTGGTGCATTATTGTGGTGCAAAAGCCATTTTGGAACGAATTTTGCTGCCACTCGTTTCATACCAAAAAATTGGAAAAAAGGTCATGATATGATCCAATCGATATGCCAACATCATCAGCGACCTCTCTAATTGTGATTCGGCGATCGTTCATAACCATCTCTTTCACTTTTTCCACGTTTTCCTCGATTGTTGATGTGCTTGGGGCGTCCAGGGCGTTCGTCATCTTCAAGGTCTTCACCGCCTTCTTGAAAACGCTTATACCACTCGTAAACTTTTAATTTACTCCTAGCAGACTCGCCATAGGCCTTTGTCAATATTTCACACACTTTGTTACACTTTATTTCATTTTTGACGCAAAATTTGACACAATTTCTTTGATCCATTTCTCTTTACAAACGAAAATCGCCGAGCTCATAAAACACGTTTAACCTAAGTTGCTGTCACTGACAAAGTCCTCAATGAAAACAGCTGAGAGTTTTATCATACTTCAGGGGCATTTATATCAACATAATAAAAAAAACTTGACAATCGAACTCTCCAAGCCCGCGAAATGAAAAAATTCTCGTTAATGTTTGAACACACCTCGTAAGAATTTCTTTATTCTCGCTTCCTCAATCACTCTGTTCAGACTTCATTATAGACAACCAGTCTTCATGCTAAAGGTCATTGTGAATAATTCTTTCATTAAAAGGCACTCCTTTTGCCTCATTTGTTGGAATCCAGATGTTCGTCGGCTGCAACATGCAAATCCACTAATGTGACTTCACTAGCGTAAATCCATTAGGGTTCTTCAATTCAATATGAGGCTCTTGGAGGGGCGGATGGGTGTACCATTTCATTAAGTTTCCCTACTGGATGTGGGCAGAAGGAGATGAGATGGAATCTTACGTAAGTTTCATTTTTGCGTTATTTCAATCATTTCTGATGAATGAGTAATTTTAAATGGTTCCGACCACCAAAGAACTAATGAAAATTGTCGCTTCAGAATCATTGAAATGATTTATCAGCCCGTTGAAAGAGTTTGGTAATGTTTGTTTCCATTGATGTATAAATTTTTTTATCACCGAAACATATGGTTATTTGCGGTAGTGTACTTTTTTCAGTACAAGACACGTAAATGAAGCGAACAGAAGACGATCGAAGTGAAAAACTCCTTAATCAAAACCTTTATGTTCTTTTCTTTGTTTTTTTCTAAAAAAAGTCATGGTTAAATGAGTAAATGATTTCACCAATAATATGGGGGAGGGGGGGGGGGAGTTCATATCTAAAGGGAGGGGATATGATTTTTAAAAAAGCTGTAAATTGCCTTTAAGAAATTTAAGGGAAGTCCCTTACTACTTAACCCTGAAGGCCGAAATGACTTCTCTTGTGCTCCAGGTTTTCTTAAAGCCAAATTGGCATCGATAAAGGATTCTGCCTCATTGCCTACGCTTTATTCTTCTCCTAGCGATTTTTGTCAAGATCCTCGAAGCCCGGGGTCATAAGGACTTATAACCCTTAAGATTTCATTGCATTTTTCCCCCTTTTTTTGTATAGGGTTTCTTTTTTCCCGTTGAATCTCACAATACATTTGTCGTAACATATTTCTCAATGATTATCGTGAATATTTATTAATTTTTGTCCCTCCTGCGTTTTAATTAACGACAAAGTTGCAAATTTTGATTTTCCACCCTTAATTGACCTATGCCTTGCATAGATTTTGTGAATCAATCTATGTCAAAATATCAATAATTTTGTGAATCGTATCATTATGCAAAACTCTCGTCCTACTTTTCTTATCTATTTCCTGACATAAGTGACCTACTTTCTATTTGGGTATATTTCTCTGGTTTGTCTTTTCCCCTGCCGCAGCCCACCTTGCAAAATGTGTCACTCTACACCTTTTTGAAACTTTGAAAATATCGTTTTCCAAATATTCTTACAGGTGCAAGTAGAAATGAAGCTTTGATTGAGTTTCGTTCAGTGATAATAATTGTCACCCATTCTTCATTGTCCCCTATACTAATTTGTATTGTGAGCTATGTATGTAATACCATATTGTTTTGCACCGTACCTTACACTGTTATACAGATATATACATTTCTTGTACTTTGTTATTTTGTAATTTTTTATTATCATTATTCTATTGTCATTGTCATTTCTTTTTTTACTGCATTTCACGGTTTCCGCACGTTTTTCGCACCCCCTTTTTTGTGGGTGTTTTCCAGCGTGGGGTTTTTTAATGGTCGAAATGTCTGAACTCCATAGGTTTTTGCCACAAAATTACTTCTTGTTCTTAATTTTTTATTATACAACATACGACTTTACCATTTTTTTTCTTTTTTTATATCGCTTTTTATCTCCTCTTGTTTTTATTGTTGTTATGTATTTGACGAAGGGTTAAATGGAAGAAAGGACCTTATGATCTCAATTTCGTCGGAATAAAGACGCCCATATATATATATATATATATATATATATATATATATATATATATATATATATTAAATCATCTACAGTGTGAGCGTCCTTTTGCGTGTTATCTGTTTTATTCTGTGTTCTATTGTGCCGTCCAAAGCTATATATATATATATATATATATATATATATATATATAAACTTGGAAAAGACGCTCTCCGGCGACGCACAAACACACAAACACTAACACAAAAAACACTACACACATAGAAACATAAAAGAAGGACACTTACATTGGATATTTACGTTTCGACGGCACGGCCGTCGTCATCCGTCTATGCAATGTATGATATATGTCTATGTCATATGTAATATGCCGTCGAAACGTAAATATCCAATGTAAGTGTCCTTCTTTTATGTTTCTATGTGTGTAGTGTTTTTTGTGTTAGTGTTTGTGTATATATATATATATATATATGGGTCGCGGTAGTCCAGTGGGTAGAGCGTTGGACTACTGACCGGAGGGACCCGGGTTCGATTCCCGGGCAAGACACTCTGGGCACCTGCAGCTCCACCCAAGCTATGTGATTTTTCGGGTACCAGATCTTCCTGGGAAACCATAACCGGCACAGGGAAAGGAACTGGCCCCCCTACCCTGATGTGTGAATATTCACACGCCGTCGGGCTTGGTACATGGGTGAGCTCTACCATCACCTACTAAACCGACCTTCGGGTTGATTACTGTGTTTATGGTTTATATATATATATAACTTTTGGACGGCACAGTAGAACAGTGTGAGTGTCCTTTTACGTGTTATTTGTTTTATTCTGTGTTCTATTGTGCCGTTCAAAAGTTATATATATATATATATATATATATATATATATATATATATATATATATATATATATATATATATATTCATTCAAACAGAAATAGGTATAAGGAAAGGGGATAGGAAAACACACAAAAGGCGAACACAGGACATGTGGGGAAGGCGGTTTTTGAGCAAATCACGAAAGTAAAAATATTTCCTTATCCGGGATATATATATATATATATATATATATATATATATATATATATATATATCAATGCTCACCTAAGACTCAGTTTTGATTTTCTTAAACTGGATAGTTTAATAATATGTTTCCTGATACTTAAATACTCTGACTTTATGTTTTTCCCAGTAGTTCCTCGAACTGAAGTTTCTCTCTCGCGTCTTTCATCGGTCCCAAATACCGTGGTGTTAACTTAACAAATTCAGGTTTCACTTCCTGAGAGTTCTTTTTATCCATATTAACAGAAGGAACAGCATAATTTTTTCACATAATCCTAATATTTAGTTCAATGAGTTTCACTTGGATACGATATTGGTAGCCCACCTTGCGATGGTAAAATTATGCGATAAATTACGTTGGTCCTTCTGTTTTTTGCTGCAGTAGTGATCTTTGTTAATTTTTATTCTAATAGCCCTGCTGTACTTTATTTCTATGCCTTCCTTGATTGTTTCACGATTTTGTAATTTGAGCATTTAGTCTTTCTTCGGTTGCTTAATTCTTTAAGTTTTCATCTCACGCATTCTTTCCATTACTTCCTGGACATCTTCTTAGATTACTATTTTTTCTTCTATATTTAACCCTATCAATGAAAAACATATGTCACTATAGCGTAATTGGGAGTTTTACCTATCATTAACACGGAAATCTTCCATGTATACCATCAGGATATCCTCGCCTCACTCCCAGGGCTCATTCGGAGTGCCCTCCTCAATCTTCCATTTCCTTTCACAGACCCTTTGTATAGATAAGAGTCTTGTGTTGCCCCTTTCAAATGGGATCCCCTACGGGCTTTTTCATCTCACAAATTCCCTATGTTAGGTACACAAACTACTGTTCCTGCCATTTCCACTTCCACGAGATTTCCAGTCTTCCGCAGGTGCAATGCTATTCTTGCGTTCCGTATTTAACTTTTCGAATGGATGGTGGGAGCTCTTCAGCTCACGTCCTGAGACTCGAACGTGGGTAGGTTCTATCACCGCAATATTTTGTACGCGCGAGGGTTCCCTCACGACTTTTGTCAAGAAAAAATTCAAAGAGAAAAAACTAACGAACTTCTCCTCTTCAGGTTATTAATGGGGTGGTTTCGCATTGCCTTCCACATCACGGTGTTATCGTCATGTGTTAGATTTTCACGCCTGCAGGTAAAATAGTATTGCTTTAGCGTGGTGGTGAGTGTATTTTTATCGAATTATTTTCAATTAACCTGTTTATAAAAATAGGATATGGTTTTGAAAGTCTGTTTGGGACAAAAATAAAGATATATCAAACTCTATATATATATATATATATATATATATATATATATATATATATATATATATATATATATATATATATATATATATATATATAGTTGGTTAGTTAATTAATTAGTTATTTATTTATTTAACAAAGCAGCCAAAAACCGCACAAAGGCTTTTAAATTGACTGATAGGTAATACATAAAACATACATTTTGAAAAAGAAAGGGTAAAATCAATAAACAATAATGAAAAATTAACAAAATAAATATCAAGAACAGCTATAAGATGGCAGGAGAGCACATATGCAACCAGAGAGAGTTAAGTTACTATCTGGCGTTTAAGGAAGGAGTTGAAAGCGATGAGGGAGGAAGAGAGGTCCAGAGAAGGATACTGAATGCTTAGGGAATTAAATGTAGCGGGAGGTCGATGGAATAGGGAACGTTGAGAGACGAAAATTTGGAATCTGCAACAGACTCAAGTTACGTGTTGGCCGAGGGGAGCACGCATTGAGAATAGAGGAACATCATATATATATATATATATATATATATATATATATATATATATATATATATATATATACATATATATATATATATACATATATATATATATATATTCATTCAAAACGAAATAGGTATAAGGAAAGGGGATAGGAAAACACATAAAAGGCGAACACAGGACATATATATATATATATATATATATATATATATACATCATTGTTATATAAACCTCATTGCAACTAGGCATTTGTCCTGGTGGCAACGGTCCAGTCTGGTCACTGGTCATAAGGAATACAATAGAGGAACATATATATATATATACACACGAGGGTCATCCGGAAAGTAGTACCCGTTCGTGCCGCATGAAGTGCTGACGACGCGAGTAGCCGCTGGACGAGGTCAGATAGCTTCAGTGGCTTGTCTGCCTTCTCTGAGCCAAGTTGCGTGACGCTAGCATTGCCTGTGTTGTTTCTGTGATTGTTTACAATGTTTAAAAAAATTGAGAACGCCGCCAGTTGTGAAGTGAGGGCAGTGATTAAATTCCTCAATGCAAGAAACGTTCGCCCATGTGATATTCATCGCCAATTAAAGGAGGTGTATGGAGTCAATGTAATGGACGAGTCGTCTGTTCGGCGGTGGTGTCGCAACTTCAACATGGGGAGGGGGAACACACACGACGATGAGCGTTCGGGGAGACCGTGACAATGCCAGGCCTCATGCAGCTGGGATAACACAAAAACTTTTGCAGCAATTCAAATGGGAAACTTTCGACCATCCACCGTATAGCCCGGACTTGGCCCCTTCAGATTTTCATCTCTTTACAAAGCTTAAAGACTTTTTGGCAGGAAAAAGATTTGACGGCGATGAAGAACTTAAAGAAGGAGTGACCCTGTATCTCAATGAGCTGGCGGCGAAGGACTATGCAGCAGGAATACAGAAACTTGTCACACGTTATGACAAATGCCTTAATTTGCTTGGAGATTATGTTGAGAAGTAGTTTAAAGTATCCTTTTTCAAATAAAATTTTTTATGTTTGTTAATATTTACTTTTGTGTCTTTATTTCACGAACGGGTACTACTTTCCGGATGACCCTCGTATATATTTCATATGTAAACACATTTGCACATACATATATCATTGCTTGTATTTTAGAGTGGACAATGGGGATTTAATTTGAAATACATTCCTCGGAGATATGTATATATATATATGTGTGTGTGTGTGTGTGTATGCATGTATATGTATATATATATATATATATATATATATATATATATATATATATATATATATATGTATATATATATATATGTATATATATATATATATATATATATATATATATATATATATATGTATATATCTCCGAGGAATGCATTTCTAATTAAATCCCCAATGTCCACTCAAAAATACAAGCAATGAATGAATGGATGAAAGCAAGCTTTTATAGTGAAGTCCGTTTTTGGAAGTGCATTTCAAATATAATTGATGAAATACATGTCGACTGAAGGTAGACTAATTCACTGTCACTAGCGTCTTCGTTTGAGTTTTCTACGCAATACCTGAAAATGGACAGTTGGCCTTTCAATGCTCGATAGGATCATTTTTAAATATCGTTTTTCAATATTTTACGTCAGAGAGGAATAGTTTCAGAATTACTGAGCGGGTGGGATGCGGGGAGCAGTGGTAAAATAATTGCTGGTGGAGGTCTTCGTGGAATCCGCAGTATCCAGGTAGGTAGAGCTTTGGCCTCTGACAACTCAAGAGTCGATAGTTACGATACCTTTAGAATTCGATGCACGTACTTCGGTATATCGGTAAACAATCGTGGGAGCACTGTTGAACCTGCCATTTCATTCCTGCATATTTAAACGTCAACATTCGTTCAGAGCATAAAACACATAGTTTCTTAGCTTCTATGTGTAATTCAACACTTTTCCATTAGTCAAGGAGATGTCAAGAAGGAGACAGTGTGCGCTTAATTCCAGAAATATACTATTGCCGTCAGGATAAGTTAAGCAATTCCATTCATAAGTCCGTTTATCCCAAGGGAAAAATACTTTATCTTGTCTTCTCATAAATGTAATGTATCCATTAGTAGTTATCGATTCAAATAAGCAATATTTTTTCATATTTAATGAGTGACACTACCTAACACACAAAGTAAACTCCACATTAATTAAACAAAAAGTTGTTTTAACATTAGGTGTCAGCGTTGCTTAACTCTAGTCGTCTAATAATAATAAATATGCATATATTATTATTAGGTAATCTACCGGTTAAGGTAGGTTTTTGGATGGACACAATTATCAAATAAATATTTTGTGACTCCTAACAAAACCCAACCCAGCACCCTAAACTACATCAGGTCCCTCTTCATCTCGGTGTACTTCTTTCCTCCCTTCATCCCGTCCAACATCTCTATCACGTTCCTGCTCTTTCCTCGTTTACCTAACATTCTCCCCTCTATTACCTTCTTCAACATCCCACTGCCGCTCAATACGCCTTTCATCCATTTTTCCTGCCTCCATAGGATTTCTCTCAACAAACCCCTCTCCTCAACCACCATCTCCAGTACTTCCTCAAATATGCATTATACCAGTGTTATTCTTTACGGTAATTCTATACACCATCTTAATTAATTAACCAAGTTATTATGCAAGAGTCAACCATTGCTACCATAACGAAAAATGCTGCAGGAAAGAACCCAACTTTCGATGTTTAGTTTCCTTCGAATTTCCTCCCTTGCACATGACGAAATTAAGCGACTAACTCACTTTAAATTCTTCGTTAAACGTGGGATAACTTTTTAATTCTATATGACACCACTGTAAAATGCAACTGCTGAAAAAACGGTTTACAAAAATAATGCTGCTTTTAAAGAATTAAAAGTGAAGGGAATTATTTGAAGGAGGACGACTTCGAGTAAATATTAAGAAAAAAGAATACATAATATTAGAAGGAGATAGAAAAGGTATTAACCTGTCAAAAGGAACCATTAAAGGCAATAAAAATATTTTAGTTCCATTAGTCATGTATCCCTAAGGTGTGAATATGATGTAGGTTATGGAGTAGTTCAGGGCAATCAGAATGTTAGATGTGGTTCGACGGAGCAGAGTTACGAAACGAGTTATTCCCTGAAAACGATCACTATTGATGACTTCCAAACAAATACTAAACAACGTGGCGTCTTAAAACTTGAAACATATTCTTTACAGATTGCATACTTAATAATACAGTGATAACTTTCAAACAACTACCGCCATCTCTAGGTCAGGTCGGTTACTTATGGGGCCACACTCGTATATCTAAGGAAATGAATAATAGAATCCTCCAAAAAATTTTTGTGAACGTACTGACTCATGAAAGTGTGAGCTGAAATTAAATAATGAACGACTGAGAAGCAAAGTACAAACTTTGGAGATGGAATGAGATAAGGAGAGGTGCCAAAATATCAAAGTTGGAAAGGAAAAATGAAAATATTAAGCAAGCAATGGGCAGAAATAATGTGTAACGCAATGTTCTCAGGAAAAATGACAAGGACCTCTTTTAGAATATCGTCATCAGGAACATGGAAACGTGGACGGCCTAGGATAATATGGTTGGTAGAAGTAACCTTGACGATGAAAGATCGAGTTTTGGAGGAGGAAGGCCGTTATACGGCCGAGAGGACTGGAGGATGTGAATGCATGGTAAACACTGGAAAGTGAAAAGGTAACAACAATAAGTAAGAGTGTGATTGGAGAAAATACGACAAGTGTGGAAGCAATGGACACGAAAGGATAATGTAAAAAAGTTAAACATTAAGCTGTTTTAAATTAAAAGTAATGAAAGCCTGCGATACTTGGCTAAATAATACGAGGGTTGTCCCAGAAGTACCCGACCCAACAGAGAAAACACAAAAATGTTGGAAAAAAATGTATTTATTTTTCATCATAATCGCCTTTCAGCTCTATACACATTTCCCAGCGATATTCAATAAATTCATTACCCTTTTTATAATAAGAAATTTCGTGTCCCTCAAAATAGCCATTTACTGCCGACATCACTTCTTCACGGTTGGAAAATCTTTGACCACCGAACCATTATTTCAGGTTAAAGTATTGTGTAAACAAAACATGCCGAGACCACTGGTTTCTTTCGACGTACAATTTCTCTTCCCTAATGTTCCGATACCAGAAACATTAAAGTTCCTTGAAGATTGGCTCTCATCTAAACCAATCTCGAAAGAAACTTTAAATGAATACGTTGTTTTAACGAACCTAATCATGAACCAAAATCTCTTCACCTTCAGCAACTACTGCAGTTTACGGTCTCGGCATTTTTTGTTTACATTGATTCACGACCGTTGCTACGTTCCTTGTATATTTAAAGTTAAGTTCCGCATAACGATAGCCAATTGTCTTAATTTTCACAAATTCACTGAAAACGTTCTCTATTTGATGACTGCCAAACAAATACTAAACAACGTTGTGTCTTCAAACTTGAAACATATACGTTATAGATTGCGCACTTTCTGATAAAGTGATATTTTTCAAACAACTACCTCCCTCTCTAGGTGAGGCTGGGTACTTATGGGGCAACCGTCGCGTCGTAGGTGCGGTGTATAGTATGCATCCCAAGATGCGACACGGAAGACTGTTGCGGGATTTCCAAGCAAATCGAGAGGTGGGCTCACGCTGAAGAATGGGGAGGAGTGGGGTCCGTCGACCCTCAATCGGGGAAGGAGGCTGTGGTCAACAAACCCACCCCTCCCCCTTCTCTTCTTCCGAGGAGGACAATAGCGACGGCTGTCCCCTTTCCTTCTGCCCCCACCGCTCCATGACATTCCACGGACATGAGCGGCGCGCTGTCAAGATAAAATTTGGGCAATCACTTCTCGCCGCACTTCGAAGTTTGGCCTCTAACGGTTACCTCCGCTCGTTTAAGGCTAACAGCGGGCCTCGATCCGTTTGCTCAGGGCCCCAGGTAGGAGAGAGGACATTTAATGACCGCCGCCGCCTCATGCATTATTGACCGCGAAATTCGAGGAATCCGAAAACAATTTCTGTCCGTAGCTGATACCGAGAATTTTCTGTTTTCTGAAGAGGAAAGAAAGTGGCGACAGTGTAACGGGTCGACTTTGTTGACACACATTCAGGATTCCGAAAAGGGACGGAAATAAAACTCACTGAGAAGACTCTGATCCAGTGGAATTCCATAGTTATGAAAACATGAATTGGTTTTAAATTTTCGTTCCGTTTCCTCGACCACACATACATTTAAATAAAGCTACAAGACCGGTATCGACAAATATCGACATCATCTAGTGTCATTGGTAAATTAATGGTAGGAATTTTTGGTGTGTCTTCGTGACGTTAATGGAAATATTAGTGCAAAGGGAGTTAAAGCATGTTTGTAGATTGAAGGCTGTATGACTAAGGGAGAAAGGGGAGTGAGATGTTATTTACTGGAGTGGGATTCTGGAAATATTCAGAGTCGCTAAGATGTTTTTTTCTTCCCAAGGAAAATACGAGATAACAACTGTAGGGTTATACTGGTAGATAGCAAAAATGCCCCTTGTCACCCTCAGCGTAAAGGAAATAATTAGTTTCTTATAGACTCAATTGGATGCACTTTCACTAATCTTGTGTGTGTTGTTGTCAAAGCCCTTTCTGCATGACCGTATTAGAATGCCATTAAGCAATGTAGTGCTCTTCACAGTATTGTTTGCTCTGCTTTTTTGTTTGTTTTTAAATTTCCCCCTCCCCTCCCTTGTCCCTCTCCATGGGTGAACCCTCCTTCTACCTGCAGCGTTTGGTCAAATTGTTTACCTGTCTCCTTGGGGAGAAGAGCGTTTTATGTTGCACGTTCTTGTGATTCTCGAATTTCGTCTTCCTACTTATCAAATTCTAGCTAGCACGATATTGGATACATTTCTTCCTACATCCTAAGGAGCAATTATTTGTTAGATGATAGTGAATGTAATTGCATGCGTGTAGAATGAAAGGAGGTAGATATATATTTTCATGCGTGTAAAATGATAGAATTTTTGCATGAATGTATGCACCACCGTGGGTATCGGTTTGCATGTATTTGTTGGTTTTGAATGCGTTTTTTTCCTTTTACGGGTGGTGACCTAACACCCCCCGCCACACGCCCTTGCAGCGTCTTGCGGGGTATTATGTAGATGTAGATATGTAGATGTGAGGTCAAAGGAGATGTACTGATTAGACCACGGTTATAATATGACGCTATTGCATCGGATCCTAAAGAACTTGGTTCGATCCTCAAATTGCATCCTAAAGAAGTCGGTTCGATTGTCAAAAGTAAAGAGTGCCGACACATGTGAAAAGTTGTTTAAATAAACTTCGTATCGTATCTAAATTATTAGACGATTTACGTTGGGAATTGCTCAAGGACAGAAGGTACAGATCAAATAGTTTGCTAACATTGGAATCACCTATCTCTAGCGATGGTGCTCAAATATATAACTAGCCCCATCGTACTATGATAGGATATATTATAAAAATAATATGAGAGAGATCAAGTGTATTAACGACAGATTAAATATTTAATTAAAAAAACGATAATAGAGTAGAATACCTACCAACAACCGTGATAAGAAAAGGGAGTCTGAGAAATGTTTAAATATTGAGTAGTCTCGTATGCGGTCATTCTCCTATATTTTATTGTTCTCTTTACCTGCATATCGTCTAACATGCGTAGTATTTTAATCTAGAAATATCGTTGTTCATGTAAATTCCTGTCAAACGTATTTGTATTATTAAAATAATTAACATTTCCAATTTTATTGGGAGGAAGTGGGGATGAATCCAAAGGCGTATATGTTCCTATTTCCCTATGCCTATATAGTAGCCTTCAAGCCATCGCTAGGGCGTGTGGCAGGGGGTGATTCCACTGCAGATTTGCAACATTTCAATTAAATTTTGCATAAATATTAACATTTAAGCAACATACAGTGGAGACAACTTGAAAATGGCTGTTTGGATGGGAAGAGGACCGGAAAAAGAGGAAAAAAATCTCATTTTAATTCGGTGTAAGGTGGAAAGTTATATAGGACGTTATGGGGTGAATGAGATTTGAAGAAGCATAGTCTATTACAGGATATTTCCCAGTCAGCAGGGCTTTTGAATGTGTCGGAAGGATAATTATTTTAAGATTGGCACCAGAAAAAAAATTGTGAATGAAATCAGTTTGCTCTCCTTAATGCGTCCAGTTTGATGGAACTGGAAGTTAAAAGCACTTCCCGAGACTCGGATAAGCCTTCGGGCGAGTCCCTCATCCGCTCTTGGCAGAACGTCGCTCTCCTACCGCCACGGCCCTTAGGGTGGACAGGGTAGAGGAAGCAGTCACCCCCACCCCCCTGCTTCCCTCGGGGCCAGAAATCAAAGTATGACGCCAATGTTTTGTCTTTCCTACATCAACTTGGGGCATCACGAAACTGATGAGGAATTTCTGAAAAATAATCCACTTCTTCCGAGAAGGCGTTGCCAAAATGGGACGAGGAATAAAACAAAAGAACATTAATGTGTTCACAAGAGTTGTGGGTTCCGCGTAAAATTAATTGGAACTTAAAAAGAAAGTTTATTTCTACTCCAATCATTTTCATTTAATGTTTGTAACTTTTGGTTTGCTCTGCTTTTAGTACCCTAAATTTCCCCTTCCATCCCTTGTCCCTCTCCGTGGGGGAGCCCTCTTCCTACCTGCAGCGTTGGGCCAAATTCCTCACCTTGGGTAGGAGAGCGTTTTTGTGGCACGTTCTTGTGGTGGTGGTATTTCGCCTTACTACTTACTAAAATCTAGCTTGCACGTTCTTGGATAAATTTCTTGCTGCATCCTAAGGTACAATTATTTGTTATTATTAAGCATATGTACTTGCATGCTTGTGGAGTGAAGGGAGGAAGATGTGTATTTGCATGCGTGTAAAATGATAGGATGTTTCCATGAATGTATGCACTACTGTGGATTTGGGTTTGCATATATGTGTTAGTTTTGAATGCGGTTTTTCTTATTTCCTTTTTTTGGGTGGTGACCTAACACCCCCCGCCACACGCCCTTGTGGTGGCTTGCGGGGTATTATGTAGATGTAGATGTAACTTTAATTGTATCAAACCAAAATTGTACCACTTGCAGAATGTAGCAATTTTACCTTTGTATAATGGAAAGGAGTGGAATGGAATGTAAGAATTATTTAGCAATAAGTCTCTTGAGTCTACCACGGAGAGTGGAAGTGTAGGGGAAAGCCTAAAGGGGAGCCATGTGGTTTTATGTGTGGTAGGGAATGTAAGGAATATCAGTTTTTGCTTAGTGAAGTATCAGATAAATATAGGGTCTGAAGATTTGGAGAGAATATGAGTGAGTGCGTAGTGGACTGAACACCATAAAAGTGGTACCTGCAAGTATTGCAGAAAATGTAAAAGTGGAATGAAATTTGAAGCAATGTTAGGTAAAATGAATTTTGTATTCATTACTACTAATAGCCTTTTTTATTTCACAACCCGGTTGCAACTTAAAATTATCATATTCGGGTGTAACTCTTAAACTGTTACGACCATTATTATAGAGGGTAAGGATGATCAATTGTGGAAATGATAAAAGTATGGTCAAGGGGAAACGATTGAAATGAGGATTGAGGAGAAGGTGGGAGAAATTATAATGTCAGTACATTGACTTCTACCTTAGTTTCTGTTTTTGTAGTGTCCTTCAATAGGTTTGGTTCAGGACTCGTAAATAAACCGCAGAATACAGAATCTCGAGCAGGGCATGAAGTATTATTGGCGGTATCTATAATTTCGGTGTTTGTGAGGAACCATTTGTATTGTGAAAAGTTCAAGGGAATACTTACTTTGAAACTTAACTAATTTATGAACTATTTAACCATAAAATACAGCCCCCCTCTGTATGTTAAGGATTTGAGGAGAAATTCAAATCACTTGGTAGTTCACTGTGATTTCCGCGATGTTTTCTACTTATTAATTGTTCAAGATAGGATCGATAAAAAATTACAGCAACGATACCGTTTTTTACCAACTCTCTTTAAAATATGAATATTTCAACCCTTTGACAATTACACTAGTAAATGCCGGAATATGGGACTGACGAGTCATACCTATGTACACTACGTTCACACCAACACATTAGCTCCAATTTTAAGTTTAATTTACCTCCATGGTTAAACTTGGACTATTTCCATCTTTACGCTTTGACAAACAATATTAAAGATAATTATACATCTACCACGGCACATACATTATGGACACGTAAATGTATTTGTAATGGATGATGAAACTGTATCATTATCCCCAACGTACTATGGTAGCCGAGATCATGTCAATAAAATTAAATAGATTAATTGTAGATGAGATCTTTTTTCCAAGAACGATGAGGGATCAGAATAACATTTTCCAACCGAGGTTGGCGTAAAAGTATTCTGGTCAAAATTAGTCTGGTGTGTAGTCACCCCCTGCCAGACACCCTAGCGGTGGCTTGCAGGGTACAATAAAATACAAAAATATACGTTTTTCAAATTATCAGATAATCCTCGCAACTCTTGCTGACGATTCTGCTTATATTACTTGAAAAATGTGTGAGAGATATGAGTAATGGGATTTAGATATAATTATTTAGAATACTGGAGTATTTGGCTGTGGGGACTAAAGAGAAGTTTTGGAAACAGAAACATTGTCAGAATATGGAAGATGCTCCAATCTGAGGTCAAACTTAAGCATACAGCGGTCATATGAAGAAGGCATAAACTATCGATTAAACAAAGGTCATACGACAACTAAGTGGAATATAGTGGAGCAAAAGGAATATAAATCATGATTGAGAAAAGAATATACCACTTCATCATTGAGGGAATTGTCCCCTACAATTATGAATCGTGTGAAATGAGTAAAAAAAGAATGGGGAGTGAACTGACAAGCCTAGAGATTGATTCAATGTGAATAAGTTGTAGAGTTCTGACATTGCAGAACATTCCTCGAAAGAAGAGCAGAAGAGCCTCGACGCAAGGAAATACTTATATTAGATGGGTTAGGAGGAAGAATATTGTCTTGGCAATGAATTCTATGAAGACTGGATGAGGAACAATTTTCTTTGAAAAATTGAATCGGAAACCCCTACGCAGAAGAAGAAGAAAATGATCAAGAATAACAAGGACAAAGAGTTTAAGGAAGCCATGCTCCGCAGACAATCAAATGAGAATGACATTTGTAACAGAATTAGGTGGCTTGTAAAAGAAACCGAAATACCACTGTTAACAGAATTAGGTGGCTTGTAAAAGATACCAAAAAATTCATCATGTGTGGAAGGTCTCGAATGAAATGATATTTTTTTCCCCGGATTATTGGAATATTTTATTTCACACACATTTCACACACATCAAAAAGGTTCTCTGTCTCTCTCTCTCTCTCGTGGCTTCTGAAATAAACGAAGTGGCTGATGAAAACGTGGGCTCAGAGAAGCAAGTCAGAGAGACCCACGCAAGGTATCGATGTCAAAATAAGATTGGGCATTAATTGGTAAAAGTTCGGAAAAAAGATAAACATGACATTTTTGATGATTAGGAAAGAGAAAAGGGGGAGAAAGACGAAAGGGAAATGAAAATAAAATTAAGAAGAAGATTTGAGGAGTGGAGGAGAGACCCATGTGTGGCGTTGTGGATGTGTATGGAAGATATGAGGAAAAGGGACAAACCTTGAAGACGTCGTGACACCGTATCTCAACAAAGGGCGCTCGCTAGATAATCCGTTCTAATGACCTTCCACTCTGTGACCAGGGCGGCCTGAGGTGGGAGGTGGGGATGAAATAGAAGAGGAGAGAGAGAGAGACTGGAGGTGGAGGTAGGGAGGGAGTGGGAGAGAATGGAAGGAGAAGAATTTCTTTAATAATGGATTATAAGAATGGTTAATACTTGTCTCTTAATAAACTCGGCATTTAGTTATCATGATGGAGGAAATAAAAGTGAAGGATAATCAAATAACAATTACTGAATAAAAACATTACCCTAAGTACAATCTATAAAAAATAATCAATCGGAGCATTAAATTGCATCTGAACAATTCTCTTTGCGCCTATTCTCCGTTCATGAACAGAATAAACACGAGGTTTAGGGTCAAATATCTGCTGGAGGCGAATTCTGAAGACTAAATGAACAGATAAAATGAGAAATGAAGAAGCATGCAGTAGAATATAAGGGGAAAATATTATGGGGAGCTCCTTCAGAAAAAGAAGAAACAGATCGAATGAATGCACCTTGAGATAGCGAATACGTAAAGAATTCCTATAATATGAGGGAAATAAATGGAAACGTCCCACGAGAAATGCCCAGAGACAAATGGATCATCCAAATAAATAGGGTTGTAGGATAGAAGAGCTAAAAAGGGTATAAAATACGAGGGTGGTCCCAGAACTACCCGACACAGCAAAGAAAAAAAAACAAACATTTTGAAAAGAAATGTATTTATTTTTCAACATAATCTCCTTTCAGCTCTATACACTTTTCCCATCGATGTCCAATAAGTGTGATGCCCTTTTTATAATTAGAACTGTATTGCTCCTCAAAATAGCCATTAGCTGCCGACATCACTCCTTCACGTTTGGAAAATCTTTGACCACCCAGCCATTTTTTCAAGTTTGCGAACAGAAAGTAATCCGAGGGGGCTAAATCTGGCGAAGAGGGTGAATGAGGTAGCAATTCAAACTTTAATTCATGAATTTTGACCATTGGAATAACGGATTTGTGAGATGGTGCACTGTCTTGATGAAACAACACTTTCTTCTTAGCCGAATGCAGCCGATTTTGTTTGTTTTCTTCACTCAAACGTTGCAATACCTTCACATAATACTCACCGTTGACAGTTTTTCCTTTTTCAAGATAGTCAATGAAAAGGAACCCACGCGCATTCCAAAAACACCGACGCCATAATCTTGCCTGCAGATGAAGCGGTGTTCGACTTCTTTGAAGCCGATTCTCCCTTTTGAATCCATTGTTTTGATTGTTCTTTTGTCTCGGGTATGAAGTAATGGACCCATGTTTCATCCATGGCTATGAAACGGCGCAAAAATTCTCCTTTGTTGCTGTGAAACTTTGCTAAACACTCAGTTGAAACATCTTCACGACACTGGTTTTGTTCGACTATGAGCAAACGCGGCACCCAACTTTCACACAGCTTTCTCATGTCCAAATTATCAGTTAATATACGATGTACCGCACTTTTTGAAATGCCTGCCATGTCTGCTAGCTCGCGCACTTTCAGTCAACGATTATTCAGTATCACTGGGTGGATTTTCTTCACCGTTTCTGGAGTCGTCACCTCATTTGGTCGACCAATGCGATGCCCGTCTTGACAGCTCGTACGACCTCGTTTAAACTCTGATACCAAATATTTTACTGTTGTGAACGAAGGAGCAGACTCACCCAGAGTATAATCCTGTTCAGCTTTTGTATTGGTTGGGCTAAGGCCTTTCAAATAAAAGTATTGTATCACATTACGATGACCAATTTTTTCCATTTTCACAAATTCACTGTTAACGTTCACTATTGTTGGCTGCGAAACAAACACTAAACAACGTGGCATCTTAAAACTTGAAGCATAGGCTTTATAGATTTCGTACTTTCTAATACAGTGATATTTTTCAAAAACAACTACCGCCATCTCTAGGTCAGACCGGGTACTTCTGGGACTCCCCTCGTAATTAGAATGCTATGGGATAGAGAAATACCATATATAGAACTACAGCCAACAAATCTTCGAATTGAAGGACTCTCTGATGGATTTAACGCTAAAAAAGTTGGACTAGAAGCACAGTTCCACGATATAATGTTTTCGGCGTCGACCTCTTATTGCATTAATACATTAAAATTATTACATTGCTCAACATCCGATCGGAGGAGTCTAATAATCTGCCCATACGGTGACCTTAATGGGGCACATGAGTAAGCGGACAGCCAGGCAAAGCGGAGAGGAAGCGACGGAGACGTTTGATGAAAGGGAAGGAAGGCGTTGAAGGGGATTACTAGATGCGAGCGATTGCTCTGTCTCGAAGGAATTGAGCGTTAAACCGTTAAACTATTGGCCTGCGGAGTTGGAGGCGAAGAGAGATGAATTAGTAGGTAGAGGGGTAAATGTTGTACGGTGAGGTGTTGGGAATCCGTGGGAGCGGCTAGTGGGGCCCTCTTAAAGGACGGACTGCGAGTGGACTCCGTCCAATGGAAGTGCCCCGTCCCAATAGGAATGGTTCCAAGGTCATCGGAGATGGTTTCCTAGGCGGGTGAAAGGCTATGCCATGCTGGAACGGAACTTACGCCACATAAGATTACAATCGGTCTAGACAAAATAGTCTATTCCCGTACAAAATGCTCCAACGTACTCAGTCAACGCTTGGGGAATTTCAAAAGGGCTTAATTTCGGAATAGAACGGGATACCGAGAGAAAATATGCCCGTTTTGTGGATAATCGTTATGGATGAACAGAAATCATCGCCCTATTATTTGATGGAACGGTTTTGGGAGACAAGAGAAACGCGAAGATCGCATGCACGGCTAAAAATTGTTAGATAAGCTCGAGTCAAATGGTAATTCGAGTGTACCCAGTGAGAAAATGAACTTAGCTCTGCATTACGTTGGTGGACCGCAATGACAATTTAACTGGAAATTTACTTACGAGAATGCGCCAATGTCACTAATCCTATTTCCCATTCACAACTCGAGATCACAACGGTATGGAACGTTACGTAACGGTAACTTGGACTTCCCGTATGTAAAACTTTAGAAAAATGGAAAACATCATACGATTTCAACGCTTACAGGTAAGAAATCATTCTAGCGTCGAACTGCATTGGTAGAGGAGGTCGCAAATGGAAGAATCGGAAAACTGACAGCCGAACAAATTAATGTTATGTCATTACTATTGAAGTATTAGTTTCATTATTATCAATTTTGTCTTTGTTATAGTTATGGTATAATTGTCATTATAATCATCTTTAACGTAATTGTCATTGCTGTTATTATAACATATTATTATTGTAGTCTACCGTTAATGGTGCGTTGTTGATGCTGATAAACCTCTGCTAAATTTCCATTTTCTTTTACACTGTTCGAATTCAACCATATTTTGGTATAAACTCAGAAAATTCAATTGAATTATTTGGGTCAAGTCACAGAGACAGGAAAAAAAACTTTTACTCTGAATAATTTATTTTGGCCTGGATTTAGACTTATCACATCATCGCCATCGAATCCTAAATCGGAATAAATAATTCCAATCAGCGTGGAGCAATGCACTGTTTTGGTAATTTACCCATGTTCCCATTTCCGACATTACGCGTCTGCTTACATTCGATGGTTTGAGGATACAAATTTTAAATTAAGAGAAACTTTAATAAGACTTATGCCCAAGACGACTTCAAAAGTCAGAGCGGGTGGCAACCGTGGATTCAGTTACCAACCTTCGCATATTGATTTGGCGGGGATGGGGTGTTAGTGTCATCGTCGATAGTGGGAAAAGCAGCCGCCTTCTGCCCGGAAGGACATGGATCCTCGATAAATTTCCCAGACATAACAAATATGTTTCTGAAAAATCGTGAATCCCCCAAAAACAAAACTGAATATGTTACTCGCATCGAAATTAACATCGGAAAGTATTTCTGCATCAGCCATCACCGACAATCACCGTGAAAATACCATTTTCCTTTAAAAAAAATGGAAACGATGTTCTGATTTTATTTTTTCTGTGTAATTGTCACAGTGATTTCACGCAGCGATTTCAGACGAAAACCATTTTAAACAAATATATCAAAATTGCGAATCCACGGTTGATCAGCCGTCTCTTCTAAACACCGGAGGACACGAGGACTAAGGTAAATGAAAAGGTGATTCTCTTTCATTGAATTCCATGTCAATTGGTAATCACTTGTTGCGAATTTGTCATTTGCTTTGGTGGCAATTAGAATATACATACATAGCCTTACCGCACATACCCACCCTCCAACACACACACCCTGCCACACGCCCTCGTGACCGCTTGCGGAGCATTCATGTATTTATGTATTTTCAGCTTTGAAACTATCGAATTGTGATGTTGCCTGGCATGCGCATTTGAGTTTATCTTTTGTTTGAAAAAGAAGAAATAAAAATATGAATGGAAAAAATGTAAAACAATTATTCAAGAACAATTCAGAATGGAAGAGATTAATGTATAAAACTTGTGAAAGATTAAATAGGTTGAAATGAGACATTTGTTAATTTATCTGCCCCAAAAGTGAACGGGTATGAATGGGTTAATACTGATCAATCATTATTTAGTAGTATACCGTTTAAGGTACGTAGGTTTTGAATTACGCAAATTGAGCGCTGCTGCATTTCAAAGCATCGCCAATAAAAGACGTCCTGGTAGCTCACACTACATTTCACCCTTCTTCAATTCCACATACGTTCTATCTCCAATCCATCAAAAGGTTTTTACATTTTCCGCCCTCCAGTCAATCAATCCTCTATCACAATGCCTATTTATTAAAGCATAAATCGCCTTTCCCATCCGTTCATTTCACCTTTTCCATTCTTTGCAGCAATTTTATAGTGTGAAAATCATTCGCTATGACCGGGATTCGAACCCGGATCCCTCGATATCCACTCGAGTGCTTTAGTCAGTTAAGCTATCGAGACGTCCTGTTACATTCTGAAAATTTTGGGCTTTATAGGAACAAGATGTTTTGCAAGATGAAAAGCACTCGGCCGGATATCGAGGGATCCGGGTTCGAAACCCTGTCGAGGCGAATGATTTTTACACTCTGAAATTGTTGCACTGAAATGCATGTCAGCGGATGACTCCGTTAAAAGTTACCGTTGCGGCATCTCCCGCAGTTTCTTGAAATTTTCCATTCTTCTCCACACCCACATCACAATAGCTTCCAACCTACGCCTATCATTTTACTTCAACAACTAATTTCAAGAAACTGTAACAGTAACTTTAACGGAGTCACCCGCTATGTGTGCATTATAATGCAACCATTTCAGAGAGTAAAAATCATTCGCCTCGACCGGGATTCGAACCCGGATCCCTCGATATCCGGCCGAGTGCTTTAACCACTTAAGCTACCGAGACGTCCTCTTACACTCTGAAATTTTGGGGGCTTTAAAGTTTAAAGTTTACTTTAAAGCCCCCAAAATTTCAGAGTGCAAGAGGACGTCTCGGTAGCTTAAGTGGTTAAAGCACTCGGCCGGATATCGAGAGATCCGGGTTCGAATCCCGGTCAAGGCGAATGATTTTTACTCTCTGAAATTGTTGCATTATTCAACAACTAAGTTTCCACGCCGTTAAAAACCACTCTCCGTATGAAAGTTTTTACTATTTTTTTTCTTATCGTACCATCTTTACTCAATGCCTCTGTCCTCACCTCCGTCTTCTCTGACAAAGCTTATTCGTCAATTCAATTCTTCCCATAATGTACCCACTACCTTGAGCGTCTTCGTCCAAAAAAATTCCTAGATGGCGAAATTATTCCACCTGCGCTATTTTATGTTGTCCGATTGTCACATTCAACTTAGTCTTCCCCTCTTTCTCAATTTACCTATCAATAATTTCTTTTTAAAGTCATCGTCATGAATGCACCCGCAATAAACGGGACAGTAGGTCGTGGAGGAGACAATGGAGAGTTGAATGTGAGAGACAGGTCGCTTCCCGGAACAAGAGAACTCGATATATTTATGGATGTGCCACAGAACCTAAGAAAGAAAATCTCTCGCGTGAGTTGTCATCCCCCTGGGAGAAAGAACACTTCGGAAGGTTCCCAGATTCCAATGCAAGATAAGTATTAGCACCTGGGCTGTGCAGATAGTATCGTGAGCAGTTCTGGCACTTCGTAGTCTCCTAGCTTCGGCTCCGTCTTCCCTCTCTCCTCGCCTCACAACCCTTCCCACACTTTTATCGTCTCCTCCACGAAACTGGCTCCGAGAGCATTCCGACCTCTCTCACAATCTCGAAATCTGAATCAACCGGCATTCAACTGTCAGATGCAGCTGTTACCCTACAACAAAGAAACACGCTCTCGACTCCCACATCCGGTCCAAACTCTTCCTTCTTCTTTCCAAACCCTTTCGCCCTCCTTCCCACTGCTCTGGGTCGCGAAATTAATTAAGAGGGCGCTGTTGGTGATTAAGTGACACATGTCCATTTCTTGTTCGTGGAAAAAGAATATGACCCTCATGCCCTGGGCTAAGGTGTGCCACGGAACTTTTAAGATTGATAGACAGAAAAATGAAATTCGCTTCCGTAGTTGGTTTGAAAGGAAATAAATTAGCGTTCTGATTGGGCTGCGTGTGAAAGCAAGTTCAATCAGGGTATAAATCGGGAAAGGAGTTGGAGATGCTGGTTCCGAAGATAATTTTAATGCCCCAAGAGGCTAAAACGATAACAAATTGAGTTCCTTCTTCCTCCTTACAATCATTGTATTGTGACAATCATAATTAACGGCATTTTATTTTTTTTTCTTCATCAATTCCAATATATTTTTTAAATGTTTCATGTTATTTATTTATTTAATAATTTATCGTTGCAATTAGGCAATTGTCCTGGTGGCAACGGTCAAGTCTGGTCAGCTGTCACTCATGGACATACATTCATCACAAGAAGAACAGATATACTAAAGCTTTTATATACAATGACACTTAAAGAATTACCAACTACATTATTACATTTACGATCACCCGTGGGCTAGGTTTACACCAGACGAGAACATACTACGCACCGCCCATCGCCACACTCCGTCCATAATCACGTACGTATTATTGTTATGACTATTTTCCTCCCCATGGGCTACAAACTTGACGTGGTGACAGGGTTTGTGCTTTCGATGACTCATTGAACTGTATGGTGGGAGCAATGAAATGTTAACACCTTTGCTTACAACGAAAAGCAATCCGCGATAATCTTTCTTTATCCGGGGCAGTTTTCATTATCATTCAGACTATATTATGTTTAGGCACAGATTAAGGAACAGCGTGATTAATTCGCGCAGTTTCCTAGGATCGGGTGAGATTTCAGCACATGTTTTAGTATTCATTAAGTGGCGATTCAACAGAATAAAACAGGGAAGGATTTGGGAATTTGGAATGTAGGAGAATTAATCGGAACGATAAGAAAGGAGTATCATCAGGCTCTAGAGAAAATTATGAGTCAAGAAATGATACAACAGAAGAAAAAGGGGAACATACCAAAAAAGAGATATCAAAATCGCAAACAAAAATGTAGGAAAAGTAAATAGGAAAAGGACAAGTAAACCATTAATTACAGATAAGATGATTAGGAAGATATGACAAAGAAAACAAGGAAATGTTCCCATGAGGTTAGTTAGAAGAGTTGAGTTAAATAATAAACTGAGGCGGGAAATGTATAGTGCCGAAAAAGCGTGGTGAAAGAAAGACGCAGTGCGAGGAAAGTTTACAAAGGAAAGGTTATATTGATACACTCTAAAGGAAAGTGAAAGCATTGCCAGGAAGAAAGAATGGCAATTTCATACAAACCATCAAAGGTAAATTACAGCAATTATTATTTTAACAAGAAAAGTTTCAAAATAGATGAAAATTTCCCAGAGGAATTATACGGTAAATACATTAGACCATTAAGGTTGGATGTAGAGAGAGAATAAGACTTATATGAGGTAGGTCCAGGAATACTTTATGGCGAGATAAAATGGCCCCCAAGGGAAAAGAAATACAATGAAGGGCGTGAGAGTAAATAAAATTCCCGCAGAGCCACTTATGATTGTAAGAAAACATGGAAGGATGAGCTGTTATGGGTTAATGCGTAGAATTTGTGGAGTGGGAATTTGAATGGAAGATTTCGTCAGATCGATGTTAGTTCCAATTCCGAAAAAGGAAAAGGCAGTCAGATGTGAGGGCTATGGAACAATAAGCTTGAATTCTGCCGCAGCTTAAGTGGGACTTGGAATCATCAGTAAGAGGATTGAGAAGAGAGCAAATGATTACTTTGGGAAGGATCAGTTCAGATTCAAGAAGGGGAGAGGCGCGCGTGGTACCTTAGCAGTAAATGTGGTCAATGATAGAGACGAACGTGGAATACAGTCAGGATATATTTGTCTCGTAGTCTACGGGAAGACATTGGATAGAGTG